>BGPR01041569.1:0-13577 GCA_013235015.1 Araneus ventricosus | reverse complement strand
AATGTAGGCTAAGGTGTCATCCTCGCCATGCCATCAAAGTTCAAAATGACGACCGTACCGAAATAACCTTTAAGTGGCTTCAAAACGGAACGCTCTCCAATCTACCCGTAATTTACGAGAAGTTAACATGGATAAAACTGAAAATTGTTCTGATCGAAATATTGTAACGTTTTCCATAAAAAAATTGCAAAAAGTAATGATACATTCTTATTAGGATAATGCAGTCTAAGGTGTCATCCTTAGTATTTTTCCTTGTATTTTTTTTTATTAAAATATCGAAAGTATTTTATTGTCAGGTGAGTAAAGTCTGCAAAGTTAAAGTGTTTTGGTTTACACAAGCCACGAGGTTTGATATTCGTTCGTCAGGCCGAGACGAAACAGAATTTTTATGACCTCCCCCAGATCCGAATTCTGTATTCACCACTGATGATATCTTCTGCTTTGAGAATGCGTTGCCATTTTAATTCAACTGGGAACCTAAAGGATAAGTGAAATATTTATGGATTCAACGCAATTTTTGTATACAATTATAACGTTTAAGAATTGCTCTTAGTTTTAAAGTTTAAATTTCCGATAATTCGATGCACGTGAGGCCACAGCCGCTAAGGCAAAACACGATTTCTTTTTCACCATTCGCATGGAGCAGCATAGACAATACCGACTCTGGCTCCACAAAATCCCACAGAAACAGCGGACGGGAAAACTGTAGTTTTAAAATGGTATAAAATTCTTCACAAATAAGATTATTCATTTTATACTACAGTGGAAAGAAATATTTCAACCCTCTAACTACTAATTTTTTTTTAAATCCGAGTACAGTTTGATGCGGAGATCTGTTCACTAATTGATTGGTGAAATGTATTTGCCCGTCCCGTTTCATCTTTTCTCCTGGGTAGTGGGAGATGTGAAAGGCAGGCCTTTCGTCTCCTATCTCTACCCAAAGGGGGCTAATTAATGACCACTCCCCCATCTGCCTTCTCCTCACATTCAGAACAGCATCCGGCCGAAATTCGCCCCACTAGTATAGAAATTGCATGGCCGGTTACGACAGGCTTAGGAGTCAGGGTTAAAATATTTCTACTTTTCCCTTAAATAGAATAATTTCCTAATTAATAGCAAAGGATTTCAGTTATTAGTATATGCAATACAGCTACTCAGAGCTCTGAAATTAACATTATTAATTAATAAAACAGCAATAAATATTTTATATTAAAGTACTGATTTATAAACGTAAAACGAAGGAATCTGATAAGACATTTATTTCGACAAAAGTCATTCCTAAAATAAAATCTAAAAATTGTTTTCGAAAAGGCTCTTAAAAATGTTTACAAAATGGGGACTTTAATTTCAACACAGAAAAAAATGAGATGATGATCTTCGGAACTCACGGGTTCGTCGGGCATCTAATATTTCGAAAATCATCTTCAATTCTGACTTGAGCAGGAATGCCGCGCTTTCCGCAGTGAAATGGCTTCTCTTGTTTTAAAAATGTAAGACTGATGTGTCAGATGAGACATTTATTTATATAAAATACATTAATGAAATAAAATCAGAAAGCGATAATCAGCATCACAAACTGGTGGCTGTCATTTCAATACAGAAAAATGGCGATATTGTCGGCGAAGAAACATTTCGAAAATCATCCTTCATCGTAACATTTGCAGGAATTCCAGCCATAATAAATCATTTCCGATGTGTGTCATAAAATGTCCACCGAAACTCCCTTTACCAGGCGAAAGCACAAGCACACTGATTGAAATTTGAACGGCTTCTGTCTAGTGTGCACGGGCTGATGCTCAATCAGTTTACTTTCAAAAGAAAATTCCATATCGCATTTATCACATTTCAAGGGATATGGGTCACACTGATTTTGAACACGAGGCTAAGTGAATTGGCTTTTTTGGTTTAAAAATAGAAAACTAATGTACGTAAAGAGACATTTATTTATATAAAATCCGTTCCTGGAATAGAATCTAAAAGCTTTTTAGTACACGCAATTTTTAAAACTTTCAAAAATTGGTGGTTGTTATTTCAACACAGTAAATGCATGAGAAGGTTGACGGAAAACCTTTTCAAAATTCATGCTTCACGATAACTTTTGCAAGAACGCCAGCCATAATAAATCATTTCTTAGTGTGCTTTTTCAGATGTTTATTGAGATTAAATGGCCAGGCGGAGGCATAATCACACTGGCTGCATTTAAATGGCTTCTCTCCAGTGTGCACCGTCTGATGCTGCAATAGTATATATTGGAAGCGAAATTTCGAATCACATTTATCTCATTTCAAGGGATTCGTGTCACAGTTATTTTGCATATGAGCATAAAATGTCGATTCCTTAAAAATCGATCTTCTACACTTCCCACAATTCTTCTTCGTCATACCATACGAGGTTCGGGCATTTTCCTCTGCTACTGTCTTTGCTGTGACCAAATTTTCTTGAAAGCACTTGCTGGTACAAGTATTTCTTTGACAAAGAGAAGAGACGACCGAAGGGATGTTGCCTTTTTCTTGTCCTTCGACATTGACGGAACTATCCGGGAGGTAATTCAGCGTTGAGTTTTCGAAATGAAAAAGAATCGAACCCGCAAAATCTAGTTTACCAACGTTATTTACATATTCTGTCGGTTCCATAGTTCCCTGCATTCTAAGCATCCCATCGAATTCGGGTTTATTTTGTATTCATCAGTTGAAGATAGTTCATAAAAATACGTCTGTTGTTGTGAAGATACGTGTGGTTCATCCGCAGCTTCTAGCAAAGTTCCGACCTGTTGCAGAGTTGAATATGTCATAAGATTGATCATGAAAATCGCCTCTGTTTCTATTCGGATTCGATGGAAGACGATTCTCTTTTGCAGTGAAATCCTGGTTAAAATCCTGAAAGGTTTTTCCTTGCGAAGAACAATCCCTTTTCGTACAGTTTTCGTGTTCATGGCGTCCAACAATTTGCGCAAGAATGTTAAAGTCATTGTCTGTAGTCTGAGTACTTGCTTCTCGAGTTGGTTCGAAGAGAATGAAGTCTTCTTCAGCCATTTGAGTACTTGCATCTGCCGCTGGTACATAGTATCCAGAACTTACAATTCCAGGTTCCGGCACTGAAGTACGAAAGTTGGCATTGACTACAGTCCTAGATTCGTCGTTGTCACAGTAGAAGCAACGAAGTCCTTCAACAGAAGTGCTTATCTGTGAGCAGCGTAAGCAGAAGATTGAAATCATTTTTTTCCTTGTTGTTGAATCTAAAATGGCGTTTCAGCTACTGAACTGCCAAAACCACGGAGAACATCTGTTTCGAGGAATGCCGCAATTTCTTTCAATATCAATAGTGATAAACCTTGTCACGTATCTCGTTCTTTTTACTGTTCCATGTACACTCTTTCATTAAAGCCGCCTTTTCATATTCGCACTGACGTCACCCGTTCTTCGAATAGCACAGCAAGTTGCCATTTCGTTGAATAGATATTTGCTTTTAATTTATGTTACAATAACTTCCTTCTTCAGCTTTAAATTGAGTTGTTTAGAATGATTTACGGGTCTATTCTGGTACCCCCGGTTGGGTTGGGAGACGTAACTTTTTCGAACCGTTAATGACAAGTGCGATTCTCGTACTCGTTTTTCCAACCGGTTGGGATCTCGCTCGGTCGAAAAAAGGACTCCGATTTCTTGCCAGCTCTTTGCCTGGCGTGAACGCTATTCGCTAGTGATAAGCGTTGTTTCGATATCAGTACTTATCAAATTTTCGTTTCAAATGGAGGCTGCTAAGACGTTAATTGTGTTTTGAAAGGGTTTATCGGAATGAATATAATCCATTTGACCAATCTGAAGAAGAATTTATCAATTACTTTAGATTTTTTAAAAGTAGTTAAATCTTTTATCGAAATTAAATAATTTAATCTAATAATTTAATACGACAATCTAAAGTAATTACATCTTTAAAAGTAGTTAAATCTTTTACTACTACATCAAGATAGTCAATAATGATATTTCATAATTAGCTAAGATTAATTGCATTTAAATATTTAATTACTTAATATTTTCTTATTAAATTAAATTAGGGTAACATTTTAACATTTTTTAAACATTGAGTGTGGAATGACTTTCCTCATTTCGTATATATCATTACAATTTTCTTTATTTGGGTTATAATTCAAAGAAATTTTTCAAATATTGAAAAAGTAATTGCAAAATCTGACAATAAAAGAATTTTTCTTGTTCCTTGATAAAGATGTAATTTTTGTAATGTTGTGAAAACTTGCTGAATTTAAGGTATCCGAACACGTTGAAAAGTCGATTTTCGACCAAAATTCCATTTTTTTAATTTTTGATGTTTTGGATAGTTCCTTCATTTGCCTTTCCAAAAAAATACTTACTTTTGTCGGTACGTTAATTAAAAGATGAGACATTAATCGTTTTATAACAAACCGAAAACCGGAAGTGGGCGTTTTATTAACCGAAAGTTGTCATTTGATGGGACAGAAATCTGTCAAAAATTCTTTTAAACTGCATTTTTTCAAGTTAATATGATGTCAGTATATTTTTATATAGGAAATTTTTTTAAAGTTTAGATACTTAATTTGAGAGCGTGGGAAAAATAAATTTGATTTTTCTGAAAATTAGATTTTATGTTTATTTTTCAAACTTCAAACATGATAACTCAAGATATTATCATTCGATTGTTCTGAAATTTTGTGAAAACTTTCTTCAAATGTTTCTCTAGTGAATGTACTAGAATACTGTATATTGTAACGATATTGTTTTAATTATGGTTTTTTATTTGACAAATGACATAGAAAATATGCTGATAATCTTATAATGATTGTTCGATTAGCTCTAAAATTTTTATTTATCCAAAGAATGTTAAGATTCTAGTACATGCACTAGTCCATAGTATGTAGTTTATTTTAGTATTAGTTTTATTTCAATTATTACAAAAGTTTGACCTGTAGCATGTTTGAAGTTTTGAGGAATATCCTCTGAAAAGCAGCAGAAATTTAAGATTTTTGTAAATTTGTAATAATTTATACTCAAAAATCATACTCTAATATTAATCTTTATTAAATGTAAATCTAAAAAACATATTTTGGTGTTTCTATTTCAAAATTTTAAAAAAAAAGTACTCCGAACGTGTTCGGAAACCTTAATAACTTTTCTTCGTGCTTTATTTTCTTATGAAATTGGAAAAATAAATAAATGGTTTGTAATATTAATTTATAAGATTTATTCATGTTAAAATAATTGGCATGGAAAAAAGTCTATTACTTTTCCTCTATCTAAAAAACTGGTAAAATTACATCAATATATTGAAAAAAAGACTGCAATTTATGTTCTATAAATGTATAATATTATTATAAATGTATATTTTGTAAAAGATAAATGGTTTAACACCCATAACAATTGACTTATGAAAGCAAGAAAGATATATTATAATGCATCTTATAAGAGCAAAAGTTAAATCATCCCAACTTTTACAATTGATGTCTTTTGAAAAGATGTGATCAAATTTCCCATTTAAAATTTTTGGATATTTTTCAAAATAATCCATCATAATTTCGAACTGGGAAGCAAATGTAAGCTTCTCCATAGTTCCTTTGGCGATTCAAAACTCGAACTGAATCTGAAACCATAAACAAAAATATCGCAGACGATCGCTTGATTTGCTGCACGCGGAACAGAAATATGTCACTTCCTAGCGTAAAGCGAGATGTTCGAAACGACCGAGGTACGAGAATCGGAAACTTTCTTTCGGTCGAGAAAAAGCCATCAACGACCCGCGATCCAAAGGCGAAACGCTTCCAACCCAACCGGGGTACGAGAATAGAACCGTTACTTTTGCAATGCAGATAGAAGAGCGTAGTGTATTATAAAGTAGCAACCCGTCTGTAGACATGATACTGCGCACGCTATTTGATATTTTATGAATTTACCTACTAATGCGCATATGAAGCGCCCCCTGCAACGAAACTAAATAAATTATTAATTACGAGGAAGAATCGAGTCTCGAGCAGGCGCATCTTACCTCAGTGAATGATTTAGTACAATGAAATTTCCTTATTTTCTCCAACCACGTGATCTAGTGGTTAGTTTAATTTTCTGATTGTTTAAAGTAACATTTGAGGAATATTTTATTTACAATCGAAAGTGAATGTTACGTATATAAATAATCATCTCCACTGCATCTAATTTAGAAGTTGTTACTGTTCACAAAGATGTTATTGAAATTTAGTTGAGAGCAGAAAAAGTGGAATGTTTTTCAGAAATCTAGCTGTTAAAGACATGAATATGTCTTTTTGCTCAAGAAGATTCAAATAATACATGAACCATTCCCCAACATACATTTTAACTTAAATTACAATAATAACTTCGAAAATTTCTTCTTGTGATTTGTATTACTTACAACTTTCGATGTCCAATTTGCTTTTTTTCTTCTCGAAGTTATAAGTGTAAATTAAAAAGAATTAAGGAATCCATTACATATATATTTCGAAAGGTATTGGAGAATACAAAATTAAATTCGCTAGTCTTATATTACTTATTAAGTCTAATAACTAAAAATAATTCTGTCTTCGACACCAGGTTCAAATCGGAAAGTATTATTGAATGAGATTGACCATTTATTTTCAAATTGTCTTTTGCCATGTGGAGCAAACTATGATGGGTATCGTGAAAAACGTTTAACATTCCGGCAGGTGCACATATGTAGGAGATACTTGCATTGTGCCCATTCTTATATCGTTCTATTATAAGTCTGAAGGAAGTGTTTTTCACGTCGACTTATTTCTCTCCATAGTGGTTTAAAGGTGTATCGAGAAATAAAAAAAATATGACGTTTTTCGCGCTAATGTTAAACACTTACAGAACCGCAAACAAGTAACATAGAGAGTTGGTTTTAGTTTCATTTAACAGAGAGAGATAGACACTGAAGATTGCAAAAATAATGTTAGAATTTTATATTACGGTTTATTCCCAGTCGAGCTTCAAAGTTAGTGAAAATAACGAAGAATTTTAAATTGATAGAGTTGTATTGGAGAATACAAAATTAAATTCCCTAGTCTTATATTCCGTATTAAGTGTAATAACTAAAAATAATCCTATCTTCGACATCAGGTTATATCGTTCTATTATAAGTTGAAGTGAAGTGTTTTTGACGTAGACTTACTTCTCTCCATAGTGGTCTAATGGTATGTCGGGAAAGAATAAAATTATGACGCTTTTCGCGCTCAAGTTAAACGCTTATTGCTCCGTAACCAAATAAGATTTTAGTTTCGTTTAACAGAGAAAGGTAGAATTGAAGATTGCAAAAAGAATTTTAGAATTTAGAATTACGGATTAGTCACAGACGAGCTGAAACGTTGGCGAAAATCACGAAAAATTTGATGACGACCCAACGACAGATGCGTGCACACGCAGACTAAGGCAATTCATTCATCGATCTGAGGATCACGCGAAGTATTACTCAAGAATGGACTTTATGCATGTGACGTCACATCCTCCGATACGTGACCTGCCGGTGGCAGCCATTGGTCAGTCTTAAACAGCTGACTCAGAACTGCTTTTATTTCTGAGTCTCTTATAGGCCTATCGTTTTGTTTATTCCTCCACAGCTGTTTTTCTATACTCTCGAACCCAAACGGTGCATAAGGTCCATTGTTGAATTACTTCGAATTTCGTGCTAAAGCTAAACGCTCATAGCTCTGCAACCATATAACATAGAGAGATGGGTTTAATTTCATTTAACAGAGAAAGGTAGACATTGAAATTTATAAAAAGAATTTTATAATTTGTAATTACGGTTTAGTCTTTTTAGTTAGACTTTAGACAACTTAGAAAGTTGTAAAGCGCTCTCGGTTTAGGACGAAAAGATACCGTGCGCTCATTTATACTCAAAATACGATGCAAAAAATGAACATTTGTTTGGTCGCGATTTCGAAAATTGTCATGTCATAAAGAGTGAAAGAAAGAAACTGAGACACGTCCCTGTCTTCTGGATCATTTATTTGTATTGCTCAAAATGCTCTCCGTTAGCCGCTATACACATTTGCACTCTGGACTGGATTTCTCGCTTCGTTTGCGTTTCACGACACCATAGTGTTGAAAATCACATGAAGCAAAAGTTCATTTTTTACATTCTGTTTCGAGTATCAATGTGCGCAATGTGTCTTTTCGTACTAACTCGAGAGTGCTCTACAACTTTCTAATTGACTTTTTTCTCGTATCTTTCACCGCTTACGAGATAGGACCTTTTCTAACAGTGACATAATCGCAGTTTGAATGGGAGGAGAAGTCAATTTCACCCAACGTTATCATTCCAGGGTTAAGGCGCATATGTACAGTCCGCAACTTTATAGATCGGACAGTCGCTATAAATCGGTAAATTATTATCGGAAGTGGTATCCATGCAAATGTCCCAAGGAGACTTTTTTATTCGGAATCTTCTCCTCGAGACACCAGTTTTTGCGAAGATCCCGATAATAACTCCCCGAGTTATAGCGACTGTCCGATCCATAAAGTTGCGGACTGTACATGTTCGTCAGCAAACTGAACCGTTCGCAAGCAGCTCTTCACACAGGGCTTTTTGTTCATCATTTTTGGTTCGAAGCGAGAGAAGCGCGAACAGTTTACGAACCGCCCGCTGCGAACCAAACTTTATCGGTTTTTTGAAAACACAAAACGATATGCTTTCAAGTACGGAAGTGTTTGAATCAAGTTAGCCATTCGTCTTTGAACCAGCAAGGACTAAACTACATGCCAAGGCGTATTTCAATGCGGCTCCAAAGACTACGCCCCCCCCCCAAACCGCTCTGACGAATGACAGATGATTAATGATTCGAAAAGGGTTGGCTGCTTGCTCGTGGTTCTCAGTGAAATTAATATTTTTAATGAAAGGCCATAATTTTATAGAGAAGAGAACAAGTCTTTTGGAATATATATATTCACTGGATTTGCCATTTGGTTTTAAACTTCAGTTTACGATTTTATTCTGAATTGTAAAGAAAACATTTGTTCCAAATTCACTACATGATCATTTTAACCCCTTCGCTGTTTTATTTTCTCAACCATCTAATTAGATGACATCTTCTGCTTTGAGAATGCGTTGTCATTTTTAATTCAACTGTGAACCTGAAGGATAAATGAAATGTTTATGGATTCCGCGGAATTTTTGTATCCTATTATAACGTTTATGAATGGCTTTTAGTTTTTAAGTTTAAAATTCCGATAATTCCATGCATGTAAGGACACGCCATTTAAGGGGTTAACACGATTTCTTTTTTACTATTCGCGTGCAGCAGCATAAACAATACAGACTCTGTATCCACAAAATCTCGCAACAACAGCGGACGGAAAAACTTTACTTTTCAAATGATATAAAGTTCTTAACAAATAAGATTATTCACTTTATACTACAGTGGAAAAAAGCATTTAAAATGTTTTCTACTTTTCCCGCAAATAAAATAATTTTCTAATTAATAGCAAAAGATTTCGGATATTAGTACATGCAATACAGCTACTCAGAGCTCTGAAATTAAAATTATTATTTAATAAAACAGAAATAATATTTTGTGTGAAAGTACTCATTTATAAACGTGAAACGAAGGAATCTGTTAAGATATTTATTTCTACAAAATTCATTCCCGAAATAAAATCTAAAAATTGTTTCAGAAAAGGTTCTTTTAAAAATGTTTACAAAATGGGGACTTGAATTTCAACACAGAAAAAAGATGAGATCTTTAGAACTCACGGGTTCGTCGGGCAACTAATATTTCGAAAATCATAATACAATCATATTACAAAAACCTCTGCTTTCATCAATATTAACAAGATTACAATGAAATGTCTCGCCTTTACCAAAATGATTCAAGTGTTTCAAGGGTGCCAAACTCGCCCAAAAAATAAAATCATTAAAACAGCCACCATTTTGAAACGGAATAAAAAAAAATCATATGCATCGTTTTCATTGAGTTCATCATGTAAAATTTGAAGAAAATCGAAAAACTCGTTTGGTCGTGACTGCGGAACAAACAAATTACAGACAGACGAAATGCTGATTTTCCGAGTTGAAACAGAAACCTCGCATCGCTCGGTAAATAATTCTAGAGAAAAAAGCTTATCCAAATTGCATTTACCTTTCTTGTTGCGTTTCCTGAATCACTAGATTTGCCATTTGGTCTACTCCAGTTTACGATTTCGTTCTGAAAAATTGTAAAGGAAACATTTGTTACAAATTCACTAAATGATCGTTTTCACCCCTTCGCTGTTTTATTTTCTGAACTATCTAGAGGATATTCAGTGGCGAATCCAGTGGGGTGACTATTGGGCCCCACGTAGCTAAACCTGACTGTTTGATTTTATATAAAATCACTACAGCTGTTAGTTCTTAATTTCCCTTTTTCTAAAAATTAATAAAAACGTGACAACATTGCTTTCTGGCTTGAACATTTTCCTACTTTTTTAGTCATTCCACTTGTACTTGTAACGTTGAAGCGGTCGAAAACCTTTTCTGTCTAGTTATTGCATTGTTTTTTTTATTAAATTATCTAAAGTATTGTAATGTTATTTATGATTCTTATTGTCAGGAGAGTAAAGTCTGTAAAGTTAAATTGCTTTCGTTTACATAAGCCACGAGGTTTGATATTTGTCAGGACGAGACGAAACAGAATTTTTATGATCTCCGCCCCCCCCCCCTCCATATCCGAATTCTGTATTCGCCACTGATGATATGTTCTACTTTGAGAATACGTTTCCATTTTCATTCAACTGAGAATCCGAAGGATAAGTGAAATATTTACGGATTCAACGCAATTTTTGTATCCAATTATAACGTTCATGAATGGCTCTTAGTTTACAAGTTTAAAATTCCGATAATTCGATGCACGTGAGGCCACACCAGCTGATACCAAACAGGATTTCTTTTTTGCCATTCGCTTGGAGCTGCACAGACAATACCGACTCTGGCTCCACAAAATCCCACAAAAACAGCGGACGGAAAAACTTTACTTTTCAAATGATATAAAGTTCCTAACAAATAAGTTTCTTCATTTTATACTACAGAGGAAAAAACATTTCAACCATCTAATTACCAAGATGTTTCACTATCCGAGTACAGTTTGATGCGGAGATCTGTTCACTAATTGATCGGTGAAATGGATTTGCCCGTCCGTTTCATCTTTTCTCATGGGTGGTGGGAGATGTGAATGGCAGGAATTTCATCTCCTATCTCAACCCAAAAAGGGCCCTTAATAACCACTCCCCCAACTGCCTTCTCCTCCCATTCAGAACAGCAAGCGGCCGAAATTCGCCCCACTAGTATAGGAGATGTATGGCCGGTTACGGCCGGCTTAGGAGTCTGAGGGTTAAAATATTTTCTACTTTCCCTTAAATAGAATAATTTCCTTATTAATAGCAAATGATTTCAGTTATCAGTATATGCAATACAGGTACTCAGAGCTCTGAAATTAACATTATTAATTAATAAAAGAGCAATAAATATTTTATATAGAAGTACTGATTTATAAACATGAAACGAAGGAATCTGTTAAGATATTTATTTCTACAAAAGTCATTCCTGAAATAAAATCTAAAAATTGTTTTAGAAAAGAGAAATATTTTTACAATTTCGGGACTTTAATTTCAACACAGAAAAAAGATGAGATGATGATCTTTGGAACTCAAGGGTTCGTCGGGCATTTAATAATTCAAAAATCATCTATAATTGTGGCATGGGCAGGAATGTCGTGCTTTCCGCAGTGATTTGGCTTGTTTTGTTTGGTTTTAAAATGTAAAACTGATGCATTTGATAAGACATTTATTTATATAAAATCCATTCCTGAAATAAAATCTAAAAAAAGTTTTAGCATAGGCAATTTTAAAAACGTTTACAAACTGGTGGCTGTTACTTCAATACAGAAAAATGATGAGATTGTAGGCGAAAAAATATTTCGAAAATCATTCTTCATCGTAACATTTGCAGGAACGCCAGCCATAATAAATCATTTCTTAGTGTGCTTTTTCATATGTGTATTAGAATCCAAACCCTGCGGCAGGCATAATCACACTGGCTGCACTTAAAAGGTTTCTCACCAGTGTGCAACTGCTGATGCTGCGTCAGATTATATTTGAAGGGAAATTTCGCGTCACATTTATCACATTTGAAGGGATTCGGGTCACAGTTATTTTGCAGATGAGCGTAAAATGTCGATTCCTTAAGAAAATATCTTCTACACTTCCCACAATTCCTCTTCTTCATACCATACGAGGTTCGGGCATTCTCCTCTGCTACTGTCTTTGCTGTGACCAAATTTTCTTGAGGATTTCTTTGACAAAGAGAAGACAAGACCGGAGGGTTGTTGCCTTTTTCTTGTCCTTCGACATTGACGGAACTATCCGGGAAGTAATTCAGCGTTGGGTTTTCGAAATGAAAAAGAATCGAACCCGCAAAATCTAGTTTACCAACGTTATTTACATGTTCTGTCGGTTCCATAGTTCCCTGCATTCTAAGCACCCCGTCGGATTCGGGTTCATTTTCCTATTCATCTATTGAGGATTGTTCATTAAGGTATGTCCGTCGTTGTGAAGCTAAGTGCGGTTCATCCGCAGCTTCTAGCAAAGTTCCGACCATTGCAGATTTGTCTATGTCATAAGATTTATTATCAGAATCGTCTTGGTTTCTATTCGGATTCGCTGGAAGAGGATTCTTTTTTGCAGTGGCAACCTGACCAAAATCTTGCGAGGTTTTTCCGTTGGAGCAGCAATCCTTGATTATACAGTTTTCGTGTCCATGACATCCGACAATTTGCGCAAGAAGATTTAAGTCATTGTCTGTAGTCTGAGTACTTGCTCCTCGAGTTGGTTCGAGGAGCATGAAGTCTTCTTCAATCGTTTGAGTACTTGCATCTGCCGCTGGTACGTAGTATCCAGGACTTACATTTCCAGGTTCCGGCACTGGAGGATGAATGTTTTCAGTGACTGCAGTCCTAGATTCATCGTTGTCACAGTGGAAGCAACGAAGTCCTTCAACAGAAGTGCTTATCTGTGAGCAGCGCAAGCAGAAGATTGAAATCATTTTTTTCCTTGTTGTTGAATTTAAACTGGCGTTTCAGCAACTGAAATGCCAGAACCACGGAGAACACCGGTTTCGATAATACGGCAATTTCTTTTAATATCTATAGTGATAAACCTTGTCACGTTCTTTCTTCAGTTCCATTTACAGTCTTTCATTAAAGCCGACTTTTCATATTCGCACTGACGTCACCCGTTCTTCGAATAGCACTTTCAGTTGCCATTTTGTTGAAGAGATAAGATATTTGATTTTAATTTTTGCTACAATAACTTCCTTCTGTAGCTTTAAATTGAGTTCTTTACTAGAATATACTTTTGAAATGCAGATAGAAGAGCGTGGTGTATTATGAAGTGGCAACCCGTCTGTAGACATGATACTGCGCACGCTATTTGATATTTTATGAATTTACCTACTAATGCGCATATGAAGCGCCCCCTACAACGAAACTAAATAAATTATTAATTACGAGGAAGAATCGAGTCTCGAGCAGGCGCATCTTACCTTAGTAAATGATTTAGTAATCTGAA
>BGPR01041568.1:0-13577 GCA_013235015.1 Araneus ventricosus | reverse complement strand
TGATAACAGTAGCTCTAATCATTTTTAGATCGAATCTCATTTAATTGAAATCATTTTTAAACTAACGGCTCGGCTTCTGTAGCTTTTCG
This sequence comes from Araneus ventricosus, assembly GCA_013235015.1. NCBI lineage: Eukaryota > Metazoa > Arthropoda > Arachnida > Araneae > Araneidae > Araneus > Araneus ventricosus. Next base: position 13,488 of record BGPR01041568.1, on the reverse strand, counting down.
TTTCGATTTTCATCACAGTTATTTTGTTCTGACTAGCTACTCTCTCTGTAGAAGATTCTCTTCAAAAGTATTTTACAGAAATTTGTTTCAACTTCATTCTTTTTTGTTTACGCGTTTGGAAAATTTGGCGTGTCAGTGGTTCGAACCTATATCCAGTTCTCACCATGAAGGAAGGTCAGCATGTTGTCTACTATTTTGTTCCCAGAAGAAAATATCTAAATGGAAATTTCGTTTTTTTTTTATCAAAATATACTTCACGCGAGTAGGATAGGACGAGAGTGTTTTAAATATAGAGGGTTGCTGTATTTGGGACAGCGTCTAGATAGGACCGATTTAATGACTTCTATTAAATTATGAATTCTATTAAAGAATTTGGCCGTAAAGCATGCAAATTATGCTGTTAAGATGCAAATGGAGAGAATGAAATCATTTTTGAGAGAAAACGTTACGGTTTTTATAGAAAAAATGCTTAGATTTAGACATCATCATTTGAATCTTTTAACAAAAGACTGATAGTACTCACATTATTCTAAAACAGTAAAACAATTTATTCTATCCTCAGATAGGAAGTGCTTTGGCTACAATTTACTATGGTAATTTTATTCATATTGATTATGGTAAAATTTTTTGGTTTCCGTCTAAAATTAGCTTAGATTAGATCACTAGCAATTGCCTCAATTGGACTGTTTAAATTTATTTATAAGCCCACTCCGGAACAGCCTACCCAGAGGGTGTAGGCAATTGACCCGGACGTCGGGGAGTACAAAACAACATTAAAACAGAAATAAATATGACATCAAGTTACAAAACATCACAACAAAGTGGACTGTTCAAATCAAAGAGACTATTATTTTGAAGTAGAGGAATAGTCCTAAACGCAGCTGTAATCACTAGTATTCCTTGTAAATCAGAGGTGATACTAGCCAAGTCAAAAAAAGAAAACAAAAATACATTAAAGACATCAGATAATGATTGAAAAGAACGAAAATTCAGGTTACGGCGTTCTACAGGATGTCCGAGAATTGTTGGGCACATTTCAAAAATTAAAAAAAAATTAATAATATTTCAACTGCGGTCCTTTTTTAAATGAGAGCTCATTTTAAAAAGTCTTTTTCAGATAGGTGGCGTACAATTATGACGTTCTAAATATGCTACAGCAAGAGATTTCCATTCGCAATGGCTACCGATCAGCAGAAGCCGGTACGCGTTTTCTGGTTTCCTTTTTTAGTTTTTCTTGAATATCTCGAAAACTCTTCAGTTTTCACACTACATGTGAATTAACAATTGAAGAGTGTAATATTTCCTATAAATACATGCTTTTATTTTTCTTCCAGTTCTTATATTTACGCATTAATGGATCTAAACAAATTTTTGATTTCCTGTAATTTGCGACTCCCTAGGCCACCGAAACTGCTTGTTACCGATCTGAATATATTTTTAAAAATTCGCTACTCATTTAAAAAAAGAACATTAGTTGAAATATTATTAGTTTTTTAAATTAATTTTTGAAATGTGTCCAGCAATTCTCGGACACCCTGTATATTATATGTGAGTAAACAAAGGAAGATGAAGAAATGATATAATACATAAAATGTCATAATTTTTATATATTGAGTGCTGGTGTGAATTTGAGAATTCAGAAATATTTTTGCTTTAATTGTGAATTTGGGGATACAATTTGTGAAACCAGTTAATACATTCCGGATAACCAGTTTTCTTAATTAGACCGTCGATACAATTTTAACAAGCCATTTTTTCCTATTTTAAAGTGTCTATGATAAAAATTTAATTACATATTTTTAAAGTTAAATAAACTACAAAAACTTCTTCTACCTTGTTTAATATTAAAATTTTTTACCATCCAAGTGTTCCAAATTCATCAGCCATTACCTTATAGCAAATGATTGGTACGCAATTGATGATGGTTTTAAATGTTATCTAATGAAGCTAATACAATGATAATTACTTCTGAAGCATTTAGGAATGTTTGTTTAGAACGACTGGAGTATATTTGATGAAAGGTGAAAACATTGTTCAACATATATAGTTAATGTATATAAGTTGGTAATGAGCACTAACTCACTCCCTTTTGTATTGGGTGAAATAATATATACAATATTCATTTCTTCCAAAATAATTAAACAATTTCATCCAGAATAATTAATTAAAATTATTTTCTTGTATCCAGAAGATGTTGCCCTCTAGGAATAGGATGCTACAAGTGCAACATGAGTGTAAATGATGACATCTGTTGATTATTATTTGTATCAGACGCAAAAAGTAGCAGCCAAATGGCATAACTAGGTCTAAAAGGATTACAGATGAAATTTATAGGGTATGCGAAGAATAATTTATTTTCTTGGTTAAAAGAAAAAGAATACTACATGATATAATACAACATGAGAATACATTTTAAGTATTGCAAAATTCTGGTGGATCTTTTGTGTTCATAAACACAAAATAAAATAAATTTGAATTTATTATATATCATTCAAGAGTACGCCAATTATTTTTTTGCTGTTAAGTATGGGAATGTAGGGTAAGATGGCTAACTTAAGCTTTGGTGATTTTTCCTGGCCTTAATATTCGTTGCAGGAGGTTATCACTTAAGCAAATTCTTCTTGCAACTCTTTACTTTAAATTGATAATTTTTAAACATTGTTTGTTTCAAGTTTGAGACTCAAAGATTTCATTTTAGGGAAAGTCATTTTTGTCATCTTACCTGGTGAGATGACCAACGGGGCTAGGTGAGATGACGAACTGAGACAACAATTTAATTCATAATCATATTATCAAATAATTACTTAAAACTGATGAAAACACATTTTGAAGATTACATATCGCATATAACACGAAACAAAGATAATCAAACTAAAGAAACAGCATCAAACCACCGAAACATTTAAACCAAATTAACATTCAAGTCAACACAAAAATTAATTTCAAATGGCATAATTTCCACTTCTATTATTATTATTTAAGACTTCAGCAACTTCTTCAATCAATTTAATTCTGCTTGTCTGCTTTTTCATTTGTATATTTCGCCCCATGTGCATAGAGTGCGATTCTCAAATATAATTTAATTTAGATTAAGAAAGCGAGATTTTTTAATTAAACACTCCTAATAGGAAATGATCAGTTGAGAAAAGGGCCAACTCTGTTGTTATTTATGCTGTTAGAATGCCTGAAATAAAATAAACTAAATCGAAAGAGTCTAAGTGGCAGTCAGGTAAGATGACGAACTTATGAATTTGCTTGGAAGGGTTTATCATCTTACTCTCCAACCATTTCATTAACTTAAACGATGTCTCCATTTTCATTTAAAAAGAAAACATTTAAGAACATCAGTTGATGAGAAAAAATTAAAATAATATATCAATGAATAAGTTTTGATTAGAATTTTATGAATATCACATGTATAAATGAAAAATATTTACTCCTTGAACACTATCTCTTACCAAGCTGCAACCAAAAGTTGCGTCGGAACTACTCAAAAACAAACAACCGGAATCTTATGGCTTAAAACGGGTAGTTGATCGCTGGATGTCTCTGAAAATGCAGAATCGGGGCAGTCACCCAGCATAATTGTCGAGAAAAATTCAAATCCTCGTCTTACCCTCCTAGTCATCTTACTCGACTTCGTATTATTTTGAACTTAGATCAGCGTTATTTTACTAATACTTTTATGTGTTTCCAGTGGTAATCTGAAAAATTATGAAAATATGATAATCTTTAGAGAAGATTTGGTCCAAGGTGTTTAATTGAGTAGATCAATTTTCATAACTGCGATGCTAGCTCGTTAGCTGAAAAATCAATATAAAGATCACTAAAAGCTGGAACTCAAAGTGATACATTAGATTTACTAAATGAATGTTCCGTTACAAAACTAAAGAAAGGCAAATTCGGGATAGACCTCGCAATTTTGAATCGACATCAGGTGACGGAGGTGACACATAAGCTGCGACACAACTACTTTATTCTCCACTCCACACCAACAAAAGGAACTTCAGACGCTGTTCCGGCAATGAGAATGCAAATGCTTTTTTTGTGTCAAGGAAAGGTGCAATAAAATTGTGATTAATGCGACGTAGTTCTTGAAGACGAAGTTCCAAAAGGGAAAGAAACAAGAAAAATCTTACATTGCCCCTCCTTTGAAAAAAATTAATTTGCAGTTATTACAACTGGATGGGGCAGCGTAATTTACCCACTTTATCTCTTCTTAAAAAATATTAAGTACATATTATGACCCATTCTTTCTAAAACTGTGAGCCTACAACGATCGGTGTCTACCGCCGACCGTTGTAGGCCTTACACCTGTTTGAATAGGCTGGTCGGTATGGGTCTAATACAAAATAAAACAAAAAACTGATGTGTTATAAGTGACTAAAGTTGCGCTTTTTACCCTCTAGAAAAAATATTTAAAATACTCTGAAAGCGAGAAAGCATTTTTACTTCACATTGTGTCTCATTAATTTTGCGCTTGTGTGTGAGCCAAGATATGAATCTATTTTCCTAAAGTGCCAAGTAATATACCGTACGTCAATAAAGTACCAATACTAGAGAATATAAGGGATCTGTTGAATACATAAATCTTCCACAAAGTTAAATGGCTGTCCTCTGAATTTAACTTCAATCTAAACTTTCTAAAGTGGTAACCATAATGTCTATTAAGGTATTCTTTAAGAAAATTGCGGGTTTTGTGTACTGACTCGTTTGTACGGGTAGCTGGTATCATCAGCATTAGCTGAGTTACTAAATGGTAAAATTCTGAAATAACTAAGATGGAGTAATATAGATTTGCACTTAGTATAATAGATGGGTGAAAAGCCAGAATGTAACCAGAGCGAAATAAATACATCATTGTCAGGAGAAGCGAAATCAAAGCAGGAAAAGAAAAATGTTCATCGAAGCTGTTCATGGTTGTCAATGTTTCTTCGAACACTGCAAGACATTGATGAAAATCTTCAGCCAAATAGGCATTATCCCATTGCTCCTGCAAATGCTGAGAAATGATTTGAATGTTCCGGCAAATAAAGCTGTAGTAAGTGACAAATATAACGAGTATGCCATGTGTTATGAAGTTAAAGGACAATTCAAATGCTTCAACAATTATGGGATAGCAAGATGGGAGGATCTCGAACAATTCATTTGAGGATTTCAATTTCAGGAGATTCTTCTGGGCTCTCATCCTGTTAAAACCATCTCTAATCCTCTCAAGATTCAATGCTGTTATGCATACAAGCGATGAAACAAAATATATGAATATCGGACCCCTTGCTTTTCTCATCTTATAATCTGGTAACATTGCTGATAACTTTTTAAAACGCTTTGCCATTAAAAACACTTGAAGACGTTGCTTGTACATGGATACATACAGTAAGGCTTTCAATATTATCAGGATAAATGTTATCATGTCTTTCTTAATATCAAATGCAAATGCCACATAGGACGTATTAATCAGTGCGTTGACAAAGAAAACGATAAAAATGAAGCATCTGAAGCATTTTCCAACGAAAGATTTTGTACAGAAATTTCTAATATATCTAAAGATTGGTTCCAAAGGTATTCGATTTCTGACTTCAGAGCTGTGGCTTACTTCAATTCCGACCAAATAAAAAAGAATAGATATGATTTCAATATTATCCATATCTCAGACTAAGGTTTTCTTTAATTTTGGAAATTATTTTTTACTTTAAGAATTTTACCTTTTCTATGCTTGATCCAGTTCTGCTGTTTATTGAAATGTTCAGCCTTTTAAATCGCAGTCTAAGCCAATCAACTTTTCCTTAGAAGAAATACAAATAAAAGGATTCAATAAATCGAACCCCTACATTTTGTTCTTTCACAAAATAGAATCGATATTATTTCCTTCACTGACAGTCCGTTCCTGCCACTGTTTCAGCTTATCTGAATTTCTTCTTTAAGTTGCAACATTCATCTCCTGTCTTCACTATTTTTTGAAAGCAAAAAGAAACACTCGCAGAGAAAAGATTTACCTAATCAATACCATTTGAAAGAAGTAATTTTGAATTCAAACCAATCTTTGGCAACTTGCAGTTTGCTCTCTTTAAATCCTTAGAAATATAATTTAGAAATTGTGCACAAATATATTCTTTTTACGATAAATTTTTTTCAGGGATAAAGTAGTAGCCTGAAAGCAATAAGCACTTTACCATAATTGCTAAAAATTGAAATAATCAATTAAGTAATCAAATATCTGTGTAGTCAATTGCAGGAACGAATCATAATTTTCTATTAGCTATTCTCCAGATTTTTTCGGATATTTGCTGACTCTGAAAAAAACTGTAAACTGTTTTGTTATATTCATGAAATGAACATTATTTTGAATTTCGCTGTTATCACACTTTTTTGAAATTATTTTAAAGGAAGGTCACTGTTGATTGGGATAAAAATTTATATTTTGATTTTTTCAGTTGTTTAAGAATATTATATTGAGAATTAAAACACCCATTCTATTATTTAAAACATAAGGTGAAGCACAGACTTTTTAATGCCTACTGACAATTTTCTATGCGATGAAAAAGTAAACTTTTTGACCCAGTTTCCACCTTTCTATGATCTGTCAAAAAGTAACTGAACATTCTTTTTATTCACTGTGAATAAATATTAAAATCAAAAAATTTTGCACATAATTTAGTAATGCGTCCTCTTTATACACATATGAACACATTTCTATTTGGAATCGCCTTCATATTTACTTCATATCATCTAAAATCTTTGAAAAACAACTCTTATTTTTTCTTCTTTTTAAATGATTCTACTGTTCAGCAACGGATTCCGAGACTACCAGTTTTGGACGATTTTATACCGGATTGGGGTGTCAGGCAATGAGTCATATGAGCGCATTTCTGGAGTTCTTTGTTAGATCACGTTCAGTAAAATGTAAACATCACCCTTCCATACTCCATTTTCTTCCTATTTTTATGAAAATAACTCCGCCCGGCGCTAAAGCTCGGAGGGTTTCCGAATCCGTTGCTAAAGAATAAACATTGACACCTTTCCGAATACCACCATTTCGAATATGAAGTGATTCGTAATTCGACAAAAAATAATGGAAAGTATACGTGAAAAATACCCAGGATTTTCTCAATTTATAGAAATGTAGAAAATAGATAGTTCTTATGATGCTTTCTTTATTTTTACATTTCATACTTTCATTCGATAATTTTAAAAAGGGCTGATTCATTTTAAAATGTGCGCGAAAGACATAAGCCAAAACAATCTCGAAATAGGAATCCGAAATTATTATTCAACAAATCGGAAAACTGAAGTTGAACGGAGAGATTATTGTCTTTTGTGAATCACGTATTATGGTACGGAATCGGTAATTATGTTATTTGAATTCTATGCCATTCATATGGATGCCAGCCATACGAATCTGTTCGCTGATTTGACTGTTATCTGCTCTCCTACATTCATTGCAATTAATTAGGGATGGAAAACATTAAACTATATCGCTTAATTAATAATATAACTAGCTTATATACCCGGCGCTGCTTGGGGTATAAATATTTTCAAGTCTAAGCACTTACGATACTTTAAACTTATATAAACAATATTTCACTGTAACGTCTTTCGTTGATTTTCTTTTTCCCTCTCCTGTGTCTCTGACCCCTCGTCTGCAGCAAAACTAATCTCTTCTTTTTGTCTCCGTACATTGAACCACTTCGCACGAGTCTGAAAACACTTGGAATTCCATCTCCACTAGTGCTACCTAGACAACAGAAATAAATAACATGCTTTTTATGCCCGCCCCCATTCTCTTGTTTTTTGTGTTTTTGTACCTTAGCAGAAGCATCATTCCTTCTTTTTCTTCCTAGGTCTTCTCTCTTTTGTAGAAACGGGACTCGGTTAACCTTGAATGACCTTACATACTGGCAGTGTCGTAGCGAGAGTAAGTGGCGCTCTGTTCATGCTATGCTTTTCCCCCCCCCCGTGGGGGTAAAAGGCTTAGCTTGCTTAAACGGCGCCCTGGACACGAGAGTTTTCGGCTCCTTATTGCATTTGACTTTAAAAAGTGATGCAAACATATTAACGTTCTGCCAACATGGTCAGTGGCTCAGCTTGGGTAAGTGGCGCCCAGGGAATATGAATTTTTTAACCCAGTCGCCATTTGCTTAGCGAGCGCCCTAATCATATTTTGCTTTAAAAACTAGCATAAATGCAGTAATATTTTGTCTCCATGGCGCCCCTGAAACTGGCATCTGCGACATTTCACTTACTCCCCTGTCGCTACGCAGCTGCACACTGATTAGGATCATTCAAAAATTTGCGAAATTTAAACGAAACATCGCGTAGTAACTAAAATAACATCATTGGATATTTGAGTGCATATTAAAAGCTACGAAATAAAAACGGAAGTTAAGCGCAAGCTACGAATTAACAGCGGAAGTAAGAAGTCTACCTTGACCAAAAAAAACAATATTTTCTTAGCTTCAACAGTGGGTAAAAACATGTGAAACAAGGATTTGATGAAACAATACATTTGATTTTATAACAATAAACGCATTGTTAGAATTGGTGTTTAAAATGAATTTTGAAACGTTAATTACCGTCAGAGAAAAAATTGTACAATTAAATTGATATCATTAAAAAGACAATTTTTTGCTCTTTAAGGTGATGCAAAATTAATTTTCGTACCATAAGTATTTCAGAAGTTATTGGCGAAAAACTTATGAAAATAGCTTAATTTTTGTTATTTAATTAAATGAATAAAAATATTATTCGGATTTTAAAATAATTTTTACGGCGTTAGCTCCCTCTTGTGCTAATCCATCACTGTGCCAAATTTGGTCGTCATAAGTCCAACGGTGTGGACGTGCATAAAGAACCAAAAAACGAACAAACCGCAAAGGCACATACTTTCCTCATTTATATAAATATATTTACAATCGAGAAACATACTTCATTACGTGTTTTATATTAGAGATATATTTTACCCCAGTTGATTAAAATGTTAAGTTCAAACGATAGCCGAATGACTTGCTTTAATTAAACGAACGTTCCATTTTGAAGATACACGAGGACTATTTCGGAACGGACCTCGTCAATTTGAACCTGGTCAGAAGACGAGGATCTTATCTGCAACAGAGCAGGCAATCCCTCTCGAAACTTCCACACCGTCAGCGGAAGGATGTTACACCCAGGTAGGGTCCACAAACGCGATGTGCAAAAGGTCTTTCCGCGCATTACGTCATATTGGGACAGATTTCGAAACTTTCCGTTTTCCCACGCAGTTTCGAATGAAAGAAATGAAATTATTCCATCTGTACAAGGCGGTGAAAATAAACGATTAATTGTTCGTTATCGTATCTACATCATTTTACGTCACAAGACTGCTTTTTACTGCGTATAAATTCCGGGTCATGAATTTTTATTTTTAATGAAAACGATTCCTGGTTATTCTCTTTTTGTTTACTTTACAGCAATAACAAATAATCGATTCGGTTTTTGAGGATATTATTTTCTTTATTTTTACCGTATAATAGGAGTTTTCGATGAATGAAACCAAATAATATGATCTTTTGGGCATATTTATGTCTAGTCTGGAGCAGAGGTTTTTTCTTTTTGTTGTTGTTGTTTCCTTTCTCTACTCACATTCCAAATTAAATGGAGGGAAATTTAGTTTTATTATGAATATTTCTCGTTTGATTCAGTGCTGAGAACGTTGCTTGATTGCTAAAGAGTTTTTGAATTTTCCTCTGGTTCGTAAACTAAATATTGAAAAACAACTCGTTTCAGAGCAAAATGTTATAGTTTTACGGAAAGATTTGAAAGCTAATGCAGTGCCTGGTTTTGCTGTTGTCAGATGTTCGATTCGTTCGAGAAATCCGAAAGGCAAAAGCATTCCGTCTCTAGTAATGAGCACGTTTAACATGTAAGTTAAAAATATTTTATCGTTATAATTAAAAGGTATTGAATTCTTTAAGGAATGTCCAAACCTAATTTTTATTCGTATATGTATCTATGATGAATGTATCATTTAAAATGACGACAGATTCTTTTTCGTTAAAACAAAGCAATTTTATTTCTTATGAATATATGCGCTAATTTAAAAGTGTTTTGGTAATACAGTAAAACCCTGGTTAAACGAATTCGGTTATCCAAAATGCCTTTGAAATCGCAAATTCAAAACAATCCTACAGGAAATAATCTCGAAGGCGAGACTTTTTTGCAACGATTTTTCAACATTTTTCTTTTAAGCCTCCCCAAGTAGATCAATGGTTAATTTTAGAATGCCAAAATTACAATTAATGGGTATTAACAATAAAAATTACGATATTCTTTACCTGTGCCTGTCAGGAGCATCGAGCCCGAACTCTCCAGTGCGAATATTGCGCCTGACAGAGGGTTAAATTTATTAAAAACATAACTGTAGCCTACAAAGATAGTTTTAAATTCGTTTTATACTCAACATATTTCAGAATTACATACTGTAATTAGATACAAAATAGTAATAGATGTTCATGGTTTTCTTAATAAATCGTTATCTGAAACGGCTTCCTTTCTTTAGTTCGGTTAACCGGGGTTGTACTGTATCATTTTTGCATGCAGAACTGTAAGAGATAGCAGACTTAGGAACAAGATCAATACAGCACTAAGACCTCATCAATTGTTTAGACACCAGGCGATGAATACATCATTTGTATGATAAATGTTTCATTATAAATGATGATGCGAGATTTATTTTCGCTAAAGCAAAGCAATTTAATTTCTTATGAATAAATACGTTAGTTTAAAAGTGTATTGGAAATATCATTTTTTCTTGCAGAACTGTAAAAGATAGCAGACGTAGGAACAAGATCAATACAGCTCAAAGAGCCCATCAATTGTTTAGACACCAGACGACTTTCAATATTGTGCAAAGAAATCTTATGGGCCTCACTTTAAGCAGTCCTTTGAAATACTGTTCAGCAAAGGACTACCACTTTTGGATGATTTTACACTGGGAAGTGGTGTCAGGCAGTGAGTCATATGAGGGCATTTCCGGAGTTCTTTGTTTTATCACGCTCAGTAAAATGTAAACATCACCCTTCCATTCTTCACTTTCCCCCTATTTTAATGGAAATAACTCCGCCCAGAGGATGCGCAAAAGCTCGGAGAGTTTCCGAATCCGTTGCTAAACATTATTTCTGCGATACGAATAGCATTAAAATTACATGTGTTACTTCAGCAGTCAAAGCTAGTGTTCAGAACTGCGGGGTCTTTGATTGGAGCATCGATGCCATAACCATATTGATATTTTTCTGTCTTCTTAGCCTTGTCATGGAAACGTGGCAAAACGGCGAATTAAAATTATCCAAGCAGAAACACACAAATTTTAGCTGTGAGGATTATAGGGTTCCTTCTTATATTGTCTACACACCGTTCAGCTTCATTTCTCTTGGTCGCAAATGAGGTGAGGTTAAAGCGCTTACAAATTAAGAAATAATTTGATCATGGCTTGCTTTCAGTTGATGAACTAGATGCACTAATGATTCTTTTCTTACGAACCACTGCAAAAAAGAATCAACACCTTTATCTGCACTTCTTTTCGACATGGAGTATTGCGGAAAATGGTATTGCATTTTCATTCCATCACGAGGCCCGTATATCGAATCAAAGGTCTCTATTATGACAATAAAGCAACGCGTGATGAATGGAATATATTTGACAAGTTTTGTTCCATAAGTGACTTTGGGAAAATTTATTTCGTGTGTTGAAGAAGAAGGAATAAATGAGAGTCGTGCATCACCATAGATGTGTTCATAAAATATGCTAATACTCTCCAATAGATCTATTTTAGAGCATGAGTTGAACTGACTTCATGATTTCATTAAGTAGCACAGCAATGACACTTCCACATTAGGGTAAAGATGAAAATTCTGGACTTCTGCATTATTCATCGTTTTAATTTAACCTTCTAACTGCATAATTTTTTGAATTTCTATTTAGATGCAACGTTTTAAAACATGTTAAAATAGCGTTAAACCAACCTAACTGTTATTTACATGCAGGGCTTTATTAGTATATTATGATTCAACGTTTAAAAAGCACCAAGTAAATCCATTACCTTTCGAAAATCGCAGGATGCAGCAAAAAGCAGACGAGCTTCCAACCCGCGGAAATCACGGGATATGCAGTAGTCAGAGGGTTAATTCTTCTCCTTATTTTGAACTGTACCAGCTGTGTGTGTGTGTTTTAAAGTAAGTACCGTTTTGAAATTTGGCCGCCGCCATACGTGTTGAGTAACTTCATTTGTTGGCTAGCCACAAACGCCATTACGAAAAAATTCGACAGTGTTTATTTCTATTTGTGAGTATTTAAAATGCTTCAGTCAATTGAAAATTCCGCCGACTGTGAAATACGCTTTGTCATTCGTTTTCTCAATGCAAAAGATGTGAAAACTGCTGAAATTCATCGGTAGATCAGTGAAGTGTATGAAGAAACAGTATGAGAAAAGGAATGGTAAGAAAATGAGTTAGTGCATTTAAAGATGGACGCACGAATGTGAAGAAGGACGAAGTCGGCGACCTTCTCTCATTACTGAAGACTTGGTGCAGATAATTGATGGGAAATTTCGAGAGAATAGGCACTCTACGATTTCATCTTTTTCTAATGTGTTTCCTCAAGTTTCAGGAAGTCCTCTTTGTTTAATTGTGACAGAACACTTAAATTATCTAAGTTGTGCTCACGCTGGGCAGGCGGTAGATTTCTATGATTTAATTCAAAACCTGGTAGTACGATACGAAAAATGCCTTTATATTGGTGAAAATTATGTTGAAAAGTAGATTAAAGTACAGGCTTTCATGTAAAAATGAAATTGATATTAAAATTATACTTGTGAGTTTTAATTTCAAAACGGTACATACTGAAGCGGTGATACCACAAACTTACTACTCCTCGACCCATTCCGAACTGACCCCCAAGACCGAGTGAGGTTATAGGTCACGGGTTCGCGCCATATCGCCAAGCAGTTACCAGATCTCTCCTCTTATTGCTCCGGCGGTGTTTCAATACTTGAAAAAACACTCCTCGTACTTTTTTATAAACTGGGCTTTATAACATACCCTATGGGGTATGTTCTGGATTTTAGAGAGAGATTTCTCGCTTTGTTTCTTGTCCTCTGATATACTATCGATAATAGAGTCAACTATTTGTTGAGTTATATGATACTGAGAGAAAACCTTTTAGGTTGCTAAACTAATAGCTACCTAAGGGCAGATTTGTCACAGTTTGCAGTAATTCTTAGAAAACTTTGTATTTCTACTATCATGCCAGTGAAAAGCATAAATAAATATCATATCATTAGACTATAATAAAATTCATATCATTCGACTGAATAACTATCAAAATTTTTCTGCAAGTGCAAATAATTTATTTTCAAAATTTATTCAAATAATAATAACAATATATTAAGCGGTTGCTAATTTCCTAAAGTAGCTAGTAAAATTCGGTAAGTTAATAAAGTTCCTAGGGACGTAATTA
>BGPR01041567.1:0-13578 GCA_013235015.1 Araneus ventricosus | reverse complement strand
ATCAGTGGGTGCAGTGCTGTTAAAACATAGTAAGGGATTTCTAGTGACTTAATGAGTTCTTTTTTACGGATTGGACTCCAAAAAGTATTTTTATTATCTTTTGTTCATCTCAGAGGAAAAAGATAATTCCAAGAAATGTTGTTGGTAGAGTGTCAGTATAAATGTTATTCCCAAAACCATAAATTTTACCGCGAATACGTGCATTTTTCTTCACATGAAGGCGTGGTTTTCTTTTTTGCTTCATTTGGAGACATTTGGAGAGAATATACGGATTGGAATCCAAAAAGTATTTTTATTATCTTTTGTTAATCTTAGAAAAAAAAAGAGATTTCCAGGAAATTTTGCTGTTAGAACGTCAATATAGATGCTATTTCCTATCCACAAATTTTTCCGCGAATGCGTAACGTGTAATTTTCTTTTTTATTTCGCTTGGAGAATTTTGGTGGGAGTTAGTTTTATTTTGTAATAAATATAACATTAAGGGGAGTCGGAACCCTAAATCCGTTAACCCTAACCCTGTTACTTCGATGCACATTTTCTCAAAATCTGCTATAGATTGATGTTTCAAATATTTTATACAAGTAAAGTACATCTTTCTCTTTATACTGAAATGATTTTTTTAAAAATTCAAAAACTTATTTTTTACAATTTTTTTGTGTCATAATAGGGTATAGTTTTACTATGTCTAATTAAATATTTTGTAAATTTATAAAAAATTAAAAATTAACCAAAAGATCAATTTAGCATAATGAGAAAGGTCTACTTTACTTGTATAAAAATTTCAAACATGTATCTATAACAGATTTTGAGGAAAGGTACATCGAAATAGCCAATTTCCCATTTTTTGTTCTGAAACAAAAAAAAATTGTGAAAAATAAGTTTATGATTTTATTTACAAAATCATGTCAGTATAATGAGAAAGATATACTTTACTTGTAAAAAAATTTCAAACATAAATCTATAACAGAATTTGAGAAAAGGTATATCAAAGTAACAGGGTTAGGGTTCTAACGAACTTAGGGTTGCAACTCCCCTTAAAAGCATCTACTCCATTGGATACCAATCAATATTTGAACAGAAAGAAAAAAGTCTGATTTATTCCATTACGAATCTGAGGTGATTCACACTTGTTCCTGAAGTTCTTTCATATGCAAGAAATGAAATATTTTGTTGCATTTCTCATATTGTATCTCCAAATTGGTTCACTTTTATTTTTTTTGAATACAGCTGATTGAAAAAAGTAATGTTTTCAGTATGTATTGAGATATTATTCCTAATGGAAACAACCGAAAATTTTAAAAAATGGAATGACAATGTCTCCGTAAATAATGGTTAAAACTGTAATTTTATACATAAAATATTTAATCATGTAGGTAAGCACTTTCACCTTTCGAGAACTAGATAATACCCTAAATATGTTAATTGAGGTTCATTTTTATTTCAAACATGAATGGTACATGACAAACTATCATTAAGACTGCTAGTGATAACTAAAGTTTACTGTTCTGTAAATGCTTTGGGGAATATAATAATACTTAGTTAAATAATCCTGGATATAACGTTGACGTATTAAAATCAGTCAACATATTTGGACACAATTTAGTCGAGGTATAATGTAGATTAAAAAGGATATCGTTGAAAGCATCAAAAAGGATATCGTTGAAAACATCAAAAAGGATATCGTGGAAAACATCAAAAACGAAATTAATATTAATAAATACACTGCGGAAAGGGCAAGACATATCTTCATAGAAACATATTGTGTTAACCTCTACAAATATTTAAAAAACATTCTCAATATAATATAATCAATAAATCAATTATATAATATTATAATTCAATAATATAATACGATAAATCAATATATAATATAATAACTCAATAATATAATATAATAACTCAATAATATAATATAACTCAAAAATATAATACAATAATTCAAAATAATATAAAAACTCAATAACATAATATAATAACTCAATAATATAACATAATAACTCAATAATATAATATAATAACTCAATAATATAATAACTCAATAATATAACATAATGACTCAATAATATAATATAATAACTCAATAATATAATATAATATAATAACTCAATATATAATATAGTTCTCAATAACAATTCTAATATTAAATAATTAACAAATACCTAAAGATCATTCTCAATAATTTTAGGACGTAAATGAAATCTCGTCACATCTTCTATCTATATGGATCTGCTTGCCATGCAAACAAAGGTTCTCGTAGCAAAGGAGATAAGAAAGTAGCGAAGAGTGACCGGAGGTTAGAGATGACTAAGTCTCGACATCAGTCAGCATTCTTCTCACGTTTTGCTCCAGGGGTGAGTTGCTTTCAGAGTTTATTCCCTATCCCTTCTCTGGTTCTACTCCAGTCCCAAAATGCTGACTCGATCCCCAATTACTGCGCGTTGGGGACATCGCCCCATCGCATACAAACACAGGACATCTAAACAAGGTTTATTGTAAGTTGAAATCGACCCGTCATGGGACACGAGGAAGAAAGAATTTCCAAGGCGGTTTCTCTTAGCAATTGAAACGCGTCTTTTATTTGGCTGTTTAAGAATGATTGTCAATTGGAATGGGCACGTTTTCGATATTGGGCGTAATGTTTCCAATTGTTTTCGTTGAAATTGGTTGCTGTCAAGGGTGTGAAAAGGGTTTTGAATTGCCATGTTTTATTTGACTAATGCGAACTTTTGCCGAGGTTTGTTATTCTTCAGGTTTTCTGTCAGTTAAGGTTTTAATTTCTTTTGCTTTTTTTTCTCATCTTTTGTTTTGTATTTTTTAGTTCTGGTTCTGGTTATTGTTAGTCAGTTTCGCTTTCATTTTCCTTTGTCTCGTGTCCTTTTTCAATGAGCTTTGTTACTCGTTTTCTTTCATTTCATATTTGCTTCTGCTTTTCATTTCTTTTTTCTTGAGATTTTTCATTTTTTTAACCTAGGACTACGTTCCTCCCATTGGGGTCCCAGGGTGTAATTTTATTCAAACGTCAAAACGCCACAAAAACTTTGTATGGGATATCCTCTGTATCTCTGTAACATATTTAATGTCTGTTTTTAGAAATAAAGGGAAACAACAGAAGTTACAAAAATTTTCAAAATCGGAATTGGAAATCATCGATCTTGATGAAACCAACATCTTTGAAAAACTGAACGAGAGTATCCGCAGCACACTTGTCAATGAGTATCCAGTTATTTGTGTGTACTTTAAACGATAAAAACGAAACTTATCCACGCACGATTGAAGAATTCAAAACAAAAGAACTGACAATGTAATATACTTTATTAAGAAATAAATCAATTTTCATCGTAACCTGAGTTTCATTTTATTTCGCCAATTTTCCATACATTAGTATTTCGGAAAAACAAAAGAGAAATGAGAGTAACTTTGAGGAACAAGAGCATCGTGAGTAACTTAGAGAAAAAAAAAGGGTATTGCGAGTATAAAAAGTGAATCTGAGAAGTTTCGAGAAACAAGAGCATCGCGAGTAACTTAGAGAAAAAAAAAAAGTATTTCGAAGAAAAAAAGAGAATCTGAGAAGTTTCGAGAAACAAGAGCATCGCGAGTAACTTAGAGGAAAAAAAAAGTATTGCGAGTAAAAAAGAGAATCTGGGAAGTTTCGAGAAACAAGAGCATTGCGAGTAACTTAGAGAAAAAAAAGAGTATTGCGAGTAAAAAAAGAGAATCTGAGAAGTTTCGAGAAACAATAGCGAATCAAGAGTAACAAACAGAAACCCAGAAACAAAAGAGTAACTCGAGTAAAGTAGTCCTACTAACAACAGTGGCTGTTTGAAAAAGACAGGTTCCCGTCATTTTATAAAATTATGATTCACTTATGCACTGAAATTCAACCGCAAATTTGTTCTATCTTCCACATTGGTAAGTTTATATTGTCACCTTTTCTCATTTAAAGAACAAATGGAACTCGGTTGGTTTTGTATTTGCCCATTTAAGGCAGGTTGGCTGACTCGAGTCCTGGTCTAGTCTAACATCGAGTGATTGGATTTGAATTGGCTTACAGTTATTGAATGAATTTTCAGTTGTTCACATCTTAGCATTCGTTTTCTAGAAAAAAATTATCTCAATTAACAGGAGGGCATGAACATTTTATCATACACATTTGGAAGTTAATAAGCACCATATAAGCATCAGTTGTATTTATTATGATTATAAAATTAATTTTTGTTAATTAAACAAAATAAAACCATTTTAAATTAAAATATAGGGATCTTTTTAATAAATATTAACAGAGTCTGAACTACATAAAACGTGTTTCAACATTTAACTACTTAGTTAAATACTTCACACTCTTTATTTATTTTTTAGAAAAGAAAAAAATTATAATTTAAATGTAAGCGTGCATATATCATGGCATTGTATTATCGAAATATTAGGATAGATTTTAATTATCAATACATTAAAAGAACATGACACTTTAAAATAATAATAATTTAAATGCAGCTAGATTCTTAAGAATTATTAATTAAACCAAGATGTGTAACAATAAAGGATCATTCCGAAAACAAATCTTATTTTGCTTGGAAATGCAAAAATCACAATAAAAATTAAATATGGAATTTGATTCTTAAAAAATAAAATTGTTGATAATATTATTTTATTACAATTATAATAATTTCTAAAAATCAAGAAAATAATACTTTAAGATGGGCATTTATACAAAATCAGTAAATTAACAATTTTTTTTATCTACATGACCTTAGATATAATCAACATTATCACGATTTAATACTATGACATTTTTCTACTTTAAAGTGTATTTCATAAAAATTTAATTACATTGCTCTGAAAATAAATAAAGTTTAAAAAATGGTGTCGCTTGTTTTTCATTAAAATACTTATCTATCACTGTACATTAAAAATGCCCAGGTAGTTCAAATTATGAAGCCTTCCCCTATCTAATAATTATTCCCGATTTCATACCATTTAAACTACCTTCATATAACAAAAAGTTTATCAAATCAAAATAACAAGCAGTCATACTTCACAACAAAATGATAGTACTCAAAATCATATTATCAACAGTTAAAGCTACTGAAACCAGATAGTACCAACAAATTAATAATTACTAGAAACGATATCTCTATTTCGATGCTGACAAACCGACTGACAGAGATGAACGATCTACAATTATTCACAGTATGCTTTCCCATTCTAATTCGCTGCAAACACAATGGAAATAATTCGGAAATGAAACACAGGAGTAGCTCTCCTTATACTTTCTGACCGTAACAATAAAGATCCAGTTTTGGATGTATATCCGAAGGATTCGTCGCTGCAGTCGTCGGAATTGAACGGATATTAATAAATGTTTCCCAACATTTGTAAACCTCGTCCGGCTTCATAATATCAAGTAGGTCAGATTGTCTATGTAATGCTGGAGAGCGGGAAAACCAATTTTGAGGAATTGCAAATAGTGTTCAAAATTCGTTGTATGTGCTTGTGTCTCAGTTGTAGCAAGTACGTTTGATTTAGGGGTAGGTATAAAGATTTAATTTGATGACATTCGTTGGATCTAATAATCATTATAATCTAGTCATTATACCCTATCTCATATCCTTGTATCTTCTATTATATAATATAATTATTTTCTGTTCCCTAATTTTTAGGCTATCTTCATGCGATACAAAGCTTATAAAAATAACAAGTACTCAAATTTTATAACTTAACGCTAGACTTCAAAAACACATTAAAACAAATCAAATCTTCTGAAATCGTATACCAATAAATTAAGCATTAACAGGAAGGAAATCTCCAATTATACTCTTGCATACAAACTGAGAGAGATGTGCGATTAGCAATCATTTAAAGTGTGCTTTACCATTCCTATTCGCTGCAAACACAATGGAAACAATTCGGAAATGAAACACAGGAGTAGCTCTGCTGATACTTTCTGACGGTAACAATAAAGATCCAGTTTTGGATGTCTTTCCGAACGATTTGTCGCTGAAGTAATCGTCGGAATTAAACGGATATTAATAAATGTTTCCCAACATTTGTAAACCTCGTCCGGCTTCATAATATCACGTAGGTCAGATTGTCTATGTAATGCTGGAGAGCGGGAAAACCAATTTTGAGGAAGTGCAAATAGTGTTCAAAATTCATTGTATGTGTTTGTCTCAGTTGTAGCAAGTTCGTTTAATTTCGGGGTAAGTAATAAATATAAGGATTTAATTTGATGACGTTCGTTTAATATAATAATTATTGTAATCTAGTAATTATTCCCTATCTCATATCCTTATATCTGCTAGTATATAATATAATTATTTTCTGTTTTCTAATTTTTAGGTTCTTCATGTGATGCAAAGCTTATAAAAAATAACAAGAACTCAAATTTAAAACTTAACGCTGGACTTCAAAAACATATTTAAACCAATAAAATCTTCTGAAATCGTATACCAATAAATTAAGCATTACCAGGAAGGAAATTTCCACTTCTACTCTTGCATACAAACTGACAGAGATGTACGATTAACAATCATTCAAGGTGTGTTTCACCATTCTAATTCTCTGAAAACACAATGGTAATACATAGGAAACAAAGCACACTAGGGCTTCTCCTCATATTTTCTTATTGTAAAAGTAAGGATCCAGTTTTGGATATCTTTCCGGATGATTCATCAATGCAATAATCGTGAGAATTTAACAGATATCAATAAAGGTTTCCCATTGTTTTTAAACCTCCTCCGTCTTGATCATCACATAGGTCAGATTGTCCAGCATCTGGTTATGTTGCAGAGGGGGAAAATAAATTTTGAGGAATATAAAATTGACGTGAAAATTAATTGTGTCTGTTTATGGTTCCTCTTTAATTGCTATGTTTAATTTTGGCGTAGGTTTAAAGTTTTATGCTTAAGAGTACTTGTTGAAAGAATACTCATAAGAATGGGGCTTTTTTAGAGATCTTTCTCGGGATTTTAACTATTGCAAATTAAAAGGGGGTTGTTTGCTTCGTATTTTAGGAGTGATTTTTAATGTTCTTTTCCTCGAAGATTTCTTCAGTGCGAACTACTGCAGCATCTCTGATCCTTTGTGTCCTCTGATATAATCCCGAAAGTGTGTTCTATAAACACAAGAGGAAGATAATTAGTAATGCAGGCTGTCTGAAGAGTATCTTTTGGGTTTTAAAAAACATTCAAAATGTAGCAAAGATATGCATTTACTGTTATTTATATTCAATTAATAAAGAATCATTTCTTTGGTGTAATGTACGTTGAATGTCTTCAGGTCAATCATATTGTCGTTTTATAATCAATATGTATCCACTGCAGGTAAAGGTGAAGTATTTCTTATCAAATTTAAATCTGTTAAGCAGGTAAGAAGTAAATTTTGGTCTAGACACAGTTGAAATCTTCATCACTGACATCTCTTTCTGAATAGAATAAAAAATTTAGGAGAACAAGTAGGATTTTGAGTAACCGAAATGCGAGAGATCTTGTAGAAGCTCCCATGGTGTTGAACTAATAATTTCTGAGTTTAAATGTTCTAATAGTAAAAAAATAAAATCTTTATTTAATTATATAAAAAAAACTGATTATTTCTTTTTCGAATACAAAATACCGTAACTGCATGTGTATTTTCCTTACTTTTTAAACAATTTAAATTAAAAATAATTAATTTTAAATAGTTTTTAGAATTGCGAAGATACTTTTAGACCCTGTATATATTGAGATAATGAGTTTAGATGATGTTCGAATGAGCTGTTATTGTCAGAAAGCAAGGGATCTAACGAGTATCAACCACAGACTATTTTGCAAGGGCTTAACATGCGCATAGAATTATTTTACTTCTAAACTTAAATTTAAGACAATTATAGACATTATAAATAGACACAAAAATTACATAAAAATAAAAAAAAAACCTTAAGATTTCTGCGAACGGTTTTTTAAAGTACAAACCATACAAAATGATGACAATCTTCTCATAGCAAAAAATGTTTTCTTATTAGATAGTGAAGAAAACTATTAGGATGTAAATGAATTTTAATAATATTGAGTAAATATACATTTTCTGTAGTGTAATCTGTTCATGAGCTTCCAGAATGGGTAGGAACTCTTTCAGTTTTATGTTGTGCTTGAAATTCAGATGAGTCATTTCAAGATTTATTTATTTTTTTCAGCTTTCACAATGCTGTACTTGAAATTTTCTAATATCAAACTTTCTTTCTTCTGTTTTCTTTTTATTACGAATACATAAATCACTCTAGGAATTATCAAAATGTTTTAAAGCCTTGCTTCTCCTAATGTATATTGTAATACTTTGGCTCATCTGTTTCAACATTACACGACTTGGTGGGCGAAATACCTCACCATAAACTTTTTGGTTTTTTAAAAGCCATTGGTTTTTTTTTTTGTTTTATCTAATATTTTAACCATGCCTTTATGCGTTTTAACTTGCCTCTGTTTTCCAACTAGTGACGTACATTTTATTTTCGTTCTGTTGGGTCATATTATTTTCTACATCTGTTTTTATCTCTGGTCTTCATAGACCTTGTGTTTGGCGCAGCTTGCCCTAAACTGGACCTTGTGCCAATAAAATATATCATTATCATTATCATTATCTCCTAATGTATTCTACAAATTTAAATTTTATGGAAATGCGAAAACTGCTATTACATTTTGGAAAATGAAAATTTATATTCTTTAGAAAAGCTTATTAACTTTTCATTCAAAAAATATATGGAGAAATATTCGTTTAGAATAGGGTTTATCTAACACAATTGAAAAATCATTTCCTTAATTAAAAAGAAAACGAAATTATGTTACTTTGAAAATCTGTTCCATCATGCTACATTAATTATCAAAATATTCGAGAGAAATAATAATTTACTATTATTACGCATAATTTAATATAAAAGGGACAAATATTTCATTTAGTATAATTTAAACTCCAACTAGCCACTCTCGCCGCCCTTTGGGCGTGCCAGGACCCACTTTGCTTAGCACTACCCCTGCCACCTCACTGCTTCGAGGCTATTAGCCACTACTTTTTTCACTTCAATATGAAGATTAGTGGAACAGACCATAAAACCATAGTGTATTTCATATTAATTGTAGACAACAGAGTCCTTTAAAATTATAAAATCGTTCAATAAACCTCATATAGTTGTAATGGTTTGTATAAACTTTTCATGAATTTCGGCATAAAAGTCTTCAGATCCAAAAATACAGAATGAAATCACCCTAACTAAACAGTTTCCATAACCTACGATAGGTATTTTACAATATTTTTCACAAGCCATTGTGTTGGAATTCTCGGGACCTATATATTTAAAATAATATGGTAAAACCCTCAGAGATTCACAAGCTCCAATCACCAGACCAATTTCGACATTTTTTTTATTCATTTGAAAGGTTATGACGTCTAGATTTGTCATCAATGGTCGTTTGCCCCCCCCCCCCCCCCCGGCCATTTTCGAACTAAATCGAAAAGACACTCCTCTGTTCATTGTCTATGTGTAAACCTGCAGAAATTACCCAGCTCCAACCACGAAACCGATTTCGACAATTTTTATTTTATATTAAAGATTATGACGTCTATTATGTCACCAAGGGTCGTCTGTTCCCCACAACCCCCATTTTCGAACCAAATCGAGAAAACGACTTCCTACTGTACATTCTCTACGAGGAAAAAACCCTTTGGACAGTTCGCCAGCAACAACCACCCGACGGATTTCAACAATTTTTATTTCATATGAAAGCTTATGACCTCTAGATATGTCATCAAAGGTCGTCTGCCCCCCACAAACACCCATTTGGGTACGAAATCGAAAAAACATATAGAGAATGTGGTGGATAAGTGTTTTTCTATTTCGTTCAAAAATGGGAGATGGTTGGGGGCCGGCGACTCATGATGACATATCTAAGCGTCATAACCTTTCAATTAAAATAACATTATAGAAATCCGTCTGATGGTTGTTGCTAGCAAATTGTAAAAAGGTTTTTCCCCATAGAGAATGTACAATGGGAAAGAGCGTCTTCGATTTCGTTCGAAAATGGGGGGGGGGCCAGGCGACCCTTGATGACATATCTAGACGTCATAACCTTTCAAATGAAAAAGAAATTGTCAAAATCGGTCGAGTGATTGAGGCTGTTAGACTTGGTGAAGGTTTTTTACCAAATTATTTTAAATATATAGATAAAATAATCGTCAGGTCGCCCACAGCGATTATAAGAAATAATTTACACTTCTTTTTATTTATATTTTTTCATATCAATTTTTATTCGTCTTGTTTGTTTATAGAAAGATTCACTTACATTTAACTAACCAAAAACAGAATCTAAGAATCATAAAAAATTATATAAATGCATTAAAATGCAATTATGTGGGGCAAATGCTTGTCACACATGATATATTATTACAATATGTTTTGTATATTTTATTACACAGAATTTTTATAAATGCAAATTTTAATTCAAGATTTTTATACATCAAGAAAGATGCACTTTTGAAATGCTCTGGAAATCATTATGGATCAATTCTGCATTGCACGCACTTCACAGAGAATTATTTATTAAAAAAGCGCTTCATAGGCAATTATTTTTAGGCAGTCTAATTATATTTCGTGTAAAACTCTATTTATTAAATTTAATCAGATTCATAAATTTAATGAATTTTTCCTGTTATTGCCCTTCTTTCCTTAAAAGGGAAATTCATTGGTAAACAGGCACAGATTTTATTATCTTCAGATATTTTCTGTAAAATGTCAAAGAATGCTGCATCCAGTGTTATAAATAATACTAGCAGTAATATTCACTACATTAATCAAAACAAACTGTCCAACATATAGCGGCAGGAGACAGTTAGTATAGTCATTTATCAACATTTATTCGCAAAAGAAAACACTATAGCGTAAATAGTTGTAACATTAATCACAAAAGTATTAGCAATTGTAATGGACAGGATCGATGAGGATAACAAATAAAATGATGATAAGAATAATAACAAATATTTGAAACCTTCAAACCTTGCAATAAATCAGCCAGTTCTTTAATCTCTCTAATTTCAAGCTTTCTAACTCCATCTGAAATTTTGAAAAATCATTGAATTCCACTATAGCCCTTGACCAGTGAAAGTTTTCTTAGTGATAAAATTCCTTTCGGTAAAGATATTTGAAGATTATGTACAATTTATCTCGTCGTTATTGAATAATTATCTATTTAAAATTCACCATGTGCATACAATTATGTGCGTTTGTTTAAGTGCCGCATACCAGTGGTTGAGGCGATTTTAATGAATCTTGGTGCACATGATCCTCATTGGCCGAAAAAAATGGTGTAGGAGTAAATAAAATCCAACAGTAAACTTCTGAAATGGGTGGGAATTTGTCATTGAAGTGTTTAACAAATGAAATTTGGTTCAAGCTGTCAAACTAAAAATATGAAAACTAATAGAATTTACATTTGACGTTAGATAATCTCAAATATACCCCTAAGGAAGGTAACTATTAACCCGCCTCAGGGTAGCTTGGAGAGGAATCCTTTAAATATTTAACCATAAGGGAAGTACAGAAGTGTTTTGTGAACGCCCTGAGCAATTTTTATGTATTGTTACGAACATGGAAAGTCGCTTCCCAGCAATGTTAGTGTTATGGTTCGGAAGAGAGTTTTCCAAGGTTAAGCATGGAGTTACGGGAAGCGCCTGTTCCTTGATCCCTGACTTGGCGACCTGGCGAAAAATTTGGAGACCTTGGCGACAAATCGATGATTCCAGAAAATGCAACCCTTTTCTCGATATTTCTATTAGGAAAGGGAATAAAATTTAATTCCTTTTCCTCTCCCAATGACCGTTTTTATCCTGTATAGGATATAAAGTAATTTTTAACTTGCGCAGTTTTACTCAAAAAAACATTCTGTAATTGATAATTTGATATTCCCTTATACGCGGGACGTGCATTACCGTTGGCTAACGGAATTTATTCCTTTCTATCTCAGAAGTAATTATTATTATTATTAATTTATGTATTTTTAATTCTATGTTTAGTACAGTTTTTATTTGTGTTTTGTGTGTCGTTTGATGTGTAATATTGTTTGTGTGTGTTTTGTTTTTATACTATGGGGTTTCAATATTTGACTTTTTTATATATCTGATTTTTACTGCTTTTTCTGTGTTTATTTGTTTGTTTCTTTTTCAAGACTTAACTGTTTCTTATATATTTTTACTGTTCCTTGCTTGCCCGAGCAGTAAATCAAGCTATTTTCTCCCCACTGAGATGGGTCGAACCATGTTTGCACTCCCAGCTCTCTTGTATTTAAAATTACTGCTCCTGTTCGAGCAATGCCTGTATCATCTTATTGTACCCAATAAATCCCGTCCTCCACATGCTGGTGGAACGGCTCTCTCCCCGCTGGTCCTCTACCGGCCTTACACACTTTTTGGGTAGGCCGGGCCAGTATGGGTATTTTTACTTGAATATACGAGAAAACTCCATGTGACATCACGGCCTGTCGGAGAGAGTATATAAGGACCGCGCCTGGATCAGAGAGAGTGGTTTGGATCCATTGGGAACGACTTTGGAGTTTCTTCTCCAGTGTGAGCTAGGAAGCCGGTAAGCTGAGCGTTATTGAAAGTGCTGTTATTGTCGTTATTAGATATTTGCTGACTGTTTGTGTTGCTAAATATCAAAGTGCTGAAGTGCTATTACCTGTGAATTGTTGTCTGTTTACATTTCTAATCTGTGGAAGAACTATTGTTTCTTGTTCCAGTGCTACGTGTTTTCCTGCATATTTGTAAATAAAACTTCATTGTTCATTATCCTGCGTGTTGGACTGTTTACACCATACACCCACAGAAAGACTTTTTTTGTAACACTATCTCAGTATACATGTTTATCACAGTTAATTCAAAATATCGTAATGATAAACTGTCCCTAGCTCATATATTTAACAAACGAACCGATTAATTTAAGATTTTCATGGTCATTGTTTCTTTAAGGAAATATGGCTGAAAATGGGATACCAGTATATGAAGAATGTGAAACACAGAATACTGCGTAATCAAATAAAACAAATTATTTTTCAATTATTTAAGAAAAATTATATCAATATAACACCAGTAAAATGATAATAAAAATAATCCCTAAGATGTTTATCTTATGGCAGCAAATACAATTTTACTGGATGATAAGCGAATGAACCCCAATCCTAGCAACCATTTTGGCGACTCGACGATAAAATTGGCGACAAAACGAAGCTCCCAGAAATTACAGGAATTCTGTCCCTATCTCTACTAGAAGCGGAAATATCATGAACCTTCGAGAGATTACTATGTGACGTCACTTCCTGTTGGAACAGGTATAAAAAGCAAACTCTCAAAAAAATGAGTCAGTTGGACTTTCATCCGCAGTGCAAACTGTTGAGTGCATAGACATTGAGAGCTATTCAATGTGCCGTGACTGATATTTACTATGATCTGCTGCCGGTTTCAATTATTAACTTTTAAGAGTGCTGCTTAGTTTCGTCATCTGTGTTACATTTGTTTTCTGGAATATTCGTAAAATAAAGAGTAATTTATTTGTTTATTATCCTGCTT
>BGPR01041565.1:0-13578 GCA_013235015.1 Araneus ventricosus | reverse complement strand
AAGCAGGATAATAAACAAATAAATTACTCTTTATTTTACGAATATTCCAGAAAACAAATGTAACACAGATGACGAAACTAAGCAGCACTCTTAAAAGTTAATAATTGAAACCGGCAGCAGATCATAGTAAATATCAGTCACGGCACATTGAATAGCTCTCAATGTCTATGCACTCAACAGTTTGCACTGCGGATGAAAGTCCAACTGACTCATTTTTTTGAGAGTTTGCTTTTTATACCTGTTCCAACAGGAAGTGACGTCACATAGTAATCTCTCGAAGGTTCATGATATTTCCGCTTCTAGTAGAGATAGGGACAGAATTCCTGTAATTTCTGGGAGCTTCGTTTTGTCGCCAATTTTATCGTCGAGTCGCCAAAATGGTTGCTAGGATTGGGGTTCATTCGCTTATCATCCAGTAAAATTGTATTTGCTGCCATAAGATAAACATCTTAGGGATTATTTTTATTATCATTTTACTGGTGTTATATTGATATAATTTTTCTTAAATAATTGAAAAATAATTTGTTTTATTTGATTACGCAGTATTCTGTGTTTCACATTCTTCATATACTGGTATCCCATTTTCAGCCATATTTCCTTAAAGAAACAATGACCATGAAAATCTTAAATTAATCGGTTCGTTTGTTAAATATATGAGCTAGGGACAGTTTATCATTACGATATTTTGAATTAACTGTGATAAACATGTATACTGAGATAGTGTTACAAAAAAAGTCTTTCTGTGGGTGTATGGTGTAAACAGTCCAACACGCAGGATAATGAACAATGAAGTTTTATTTACAAATATGCAGGAAAACACGTAGCACTGGAACAAGAAACAATAGTTCTTCCACAGATTAGAAATGTAAACAGACAACAATTCACAGGTAATAGCACTTCAGCACTTTGATATTTAGCAACACAAACAGTCAGCAAATATCTAATAACGACAATAACAGCACTTTCAATAACGCTCAGCTTACCGGCTTCCTAGCTCACACTGGAGAAGAAACTCCAAAGTCGTTCCCAATGGATCCAAACCACTCTCTCTGATCCAGGCGCGGTCCTTATATACTCTCTCCGACAGGCCGTGATGTCACATGGAGTTTTCTCGTATATTCAAGTAAAAATACCCATACTGGCCCGGCCTACCCAAAAAGTGTGTAAGGCCGGTAGAGGACCAGCGGGGAGAGAGCCGTTCCACCAGCATGTGGAGGACGGGATTTATTGGGTACAATAAGATGATACAGGCATTGCTCGAACAGGAGCAGTAATTTTAAATACAAGAGAGCTGGGAGTGCAAACATGGTTCGACCCATCTCAGTGGGGAGAAAATAGCTTGATTTACTGCTCGGGCAAGCAAGGAACAGTAAAAATATATAAGAAACAGTTAAGTCTTGAAAAAGAAACAAACAAATAAACACAGAAAAAGCAGTAAAAATCAGATATATAAAAAAGTCAAATATTGAAACC
Organism: Araneus ventricosus; assembly: GCA_013235015.1. Classification (NCBI taxonomy): domain Eukaryota; kingdom Metazoa; phylum Arthropoda; class Arachnida; order Araneae; family Araneidae; genus Araneus; species Araneus ventricosus. The sequence continues at coordinate 12,105 of BGPR01041565.1, read as the reverse complement.
CCATAGTATAAAAACAAAACACACACAAACAATATTACACATCAAACGACACACAAAACACAAATAAAAACTGTACTAAACATAGAATTAAAAATACATAAATTAATAATAATAATAATTACTTCTGAGATAGAAAGGAATAAATTCCGTTAGCCAACGGTAATGCACGTCCCGCGTATAAGGGAATATCAAATTATCAATTACAGAATGTTTTTTTGAGTAAAACTGCGCAAGTTAAAAATTACTTTATATCCTATACAGGATAAAAACGGTCATTGGGAGAGGAAAAGGAATTAAATTTTATTCCCTTTCCTAATAGAAATATCGAGAAAAGGGTTGCATTTTCTGGAATCATCGATTTGTCGCCAAGGTCTCCAAATTTTTCGCCAGGTCGCCAAGTCAGGGATCAAGGAACAGGCGCTTCCCGTAACTCCATGCTTAACCTTGGAAAACTCTCTTCCGAACCATAACACTAACATTGCTGGGAAGCGACTTTCCATGTTCGTAACAATACATAAAAATTGCTCAGGGCGTTCACAAAACACTTCTGTACTTCCCTTATGGTTAAATATTTAAAGGATTCCTCTCCAAGCTACCCTGAGGCGGGTTAATAGTTACCTTCCTTAGGGGTATATTTGAGATTATCTAACGTCAAATGTAAATTCTATTAGTTTTCATATTTTTAGTTTGACAGCTTGAACCAAATTTCATTTGTTAAACACTTCAATGACAAATTCCCACCCATTTCAGAAGTTTACTGTTGGATTTTATTTACTCCTACACCATTTTTTTCGGCCAATGAGGATCATGTGCACCAAGATTCATTAAAATCGCCTCAACCACTGGTATGCGGCACTTAAACAAACGCACATAATTGTATGCACATGGTGAATTTTAAATAGATAATTATTCAATAACGACGAGATAAATTGTACATAATCTTCAAATATCTTTACCGAAAGGAATTTTATCACTAAGAAAACTTTCACTGGTCAAGGGCTATAGTGGAATTCAATGATTTTTCAAAATTTCAGATGGAGTTAGAAAGCTTGAAATTAGAGAGATTAAAGAACTGGCTGATTTATTGCAAGGTTTGAAGGTTTCAAATATTTGTTATTATTCTTATCATCATTTTATTTGTTATCCTCATCGATCCTGTCCATTACAATTGCTAATACTTTTGTGATTAATGTTACAACTATTTACGCTATAGTGTTTTCTTTTGCGAATAAATGTTGATAAATGACTATACTAACTGTCTCCTGCCGCTATATGTTGGACAGTTTGTTTTGATTAATGTAGTGAATATTACTGCTAGTATTATTTATAACACTGGATGCAGCATTCTTTGACATTTTACAGAAAATATCTGAAGATAATAAAATCTGTGCCTGTTTACCAATGAATTTCCCTTTTAAGGAAAGAAGGGCAATAACAGGAAAAATTCATTAAATTTATGAATCTGATTAAATTTAATAAATAGAGTTTTACACGAAATATAATTAGACTGCCTAAAAATAATTGCCTATGAAGCGCTTTTTTAATAAATAATTCTCTGTGAAGTGCGTGCAATGCAGAATTGATCCATAATGATTTCCAGAGCATTTCAAAAGTGCATCTTTCTTGATGTATAAAAATCTTGAATTAAAATTTGCATTTATAAAAATTCTGTGTAATAAAATATACAAAACATATTGTAATAATATATCATGTGTGACAAGCATTTGCCCCACATAATTGCATTTTAATGCATTTATATAATTTTTTATGATTCTTAGATTCTGTTTTTGGTTAGTTAAATGTAAGTGAATCTTTCTATAAACAAACAAGACGAATAAAAATTGATATGAAAAAATATAAATAAAAAGAAGTGTAAATTATTTCTTATAATCGCTGTGGGCGACCTGACGATTATTTTATCTATATATTTAAAATAATTTGGTAAAAAACCTTCACCAAGTCTAACAGCCTCAATCACTCGACCGATTTTGACAATTTCTTTTTCATTTGAAAGGTTATGACGTCTAGATATGTCATCAAGGGTCGCCTGGCCCCCCCCCCATTTTCGAACGAAATCGAAGACGCTCTTTCCCATTGTACATTCTCTATGGGGAAAAACCTTTTTACAATTTGCTAGCAACAACCATCAGACGGATTTCTATAATGTTATTTTAATTGAAAGGTTATGACGCTTAGATATGTCATCATGAGTCGCCGGCCCCCAACCATCTCCCATTTTTGAACGAAATAGAAAAACACTTATCCACCACATTCTCTATATGTTTTTTCGATTTCGTACCCAAATGGGTGTTTGTGGGGGGCAGACGACCTTTGATGACATATCTAGAGGTCATAAGCTTTCATATGAAATAAAAATTGTTGAAATCCGTCGGGTGGTTGTTGCTGGCGAACTGTCCAAAGGGTTTTTTCCTCGTAGAGAATGTACAGTAGGAAGTCGTTTTCTCGATTTGGTTCGAAAATGGGGGTTGTGGGGAACAGACGACCCTTGGTGACATAATAGACGTCATAATCTTTAATATAAAATAAAAATTGTCGAAATCGGTTTCGTGGTTGGAGCTGGGTAATTTCTGCAGGTTTACACATAGACAATGAACAGAGGAGTGTCTTTTCGATTTAGTTCGAAAATGGCCGGGGGGGGGGGGGGGGGCAAACGACCATTGATGACAAATCTAGACGTCATAACCTTTCAAATGAATAAAAAAAATGTCGAAATTGGTCTGGTGATTGGAGCTTGTGAATCTCTGAGGGTTTTACCATATTATTTTAAATATATAGGTCCCGAGAATTCCAACACAATGGCTTGTGAAAAATATTGTAAAATACCTATCGTAGGTTATGGAAACTGTTTAGTTAGGGTGATTTCATTCTGTATTTTTGGATCTGAAGACTTTTATGCCGAAATTCATGAAAAGTTTATACAAACCATTACAACTATATGAGGTTTATTGAACGATTTTATAATTTTAAAGGACTCTGTTGTCTACAATTAATATGAAATACACTATGGTTTTATGGTCTGTTCCACTAATCTTCATATTGAAGTGAAAAAAGTAGTGGCTAATAGCCTCGAAGCAGTGAGGTGGCAGGGGTAGTGCTAAGCAAAGTGGGTCCTGGCACGCCCAAAGGGCGGCGAGAGTGGCTAGTTGGAGTTTAAATTATACTAAATGAAATATTTGTCCCTTTTATATTAAATTATGCGTAATAATAGTAAATTATTATTTCTCTCGAATATTTTGATAATTAATGTAGCATGATGGAACAGATTTTCAAAGTAACATAATTTCGTTTTCTTTTTAATTAAGGAAATGATTTTTCAATTGTGTTAGATAAACCCTATTCTAAACGAATATTTCTCCATATATTTTTTGAATGAAAAGTTAATAAGCTTTTCTAAAGAATATAAATTTTCATTTTCCAAAATGTAATAGCAGTTTTCGCATTTCCATAAAATTTAAATTTGTAGAATACATTAGGAGATAATGATAATGATAATGATATATTTTATTGGCACAAGGTCCAGTTTAGGGCAAGCTGCGCCAAACACAAGGTCTATGAAGACCAGAGATAAAAACAGATGTAGAAAATAATATGACCCAACAGAACGAAAATAAAATGTACGTCACTAGTTGGAAAACAGAGGCAAGTTAAAACGCATAAAGGCATGGTTAAAATATTAGATAAAACAAAAAAAAAAACCAATGGCTTTTAAAAAACCAAAAAGTTTATGGTGAGGTATTTCGCCCACCAAGTCGTGTAATGTTGAAACAGATGAGCCAAAGTATTACAATATACATTAGGAGAAGCAAGGCTTTAAAACATTTTGATAATTCCTAGAGTGATTTATGTATTCGTAATAAAAAGAAAACAGAAGAAAGAAAGTTTGATATTAGAAAATTTCAAGTACAGCATTGTGAAAGCTGAAAAAAATAAATAAATCTTGAAATGACTCATCTGAATTTCAAGCACAACATAAAACTGAAAGAGTTCCTACCCATTCTGGAAGCTCATGAACAGATTACACTACAGAAAATGTATATTTACTCAATATTATTAAAATTCATTTACATCCTAATAGTTTTCTTCACTATCTAATAAGAAAACATTTTTTGCTATGAGAAGATTGTCATCATTTTGTATGGTTTGTACTTTAAAAAACCGTTCGCAGAAATCTTAAGGTTTTTTTTTTATTTTTATGTAATTTTTGTGTCTATTTATAATGTCTATAATTGTCTTAAATTTAAGTTTAGAAGTAAAATAATTCTATGCGCATGTTAAGCCCTTGCAAAATAGTCTGTGGTTGATACTCGTTAGATCCCTTGCTTTCTGACAATAACAGCTCATTCGAACATCATCTAAACTCATTATCTCAATATATACAGGGTCTAAAAGTATCTTCGCAATTCTAAAAACTATTTAAAATTAATTATTTTTAATTTAAATTGTTTAAAAAGTAAGGAAAATACACATGCAGTTACGGTATTTTGTATTCGAAAAAGAAATAATCAGTTTTTTTTATATAATTAAATAAAGATTTTATTTTTTTACTATTAGAACATTTAAACTCAGAAATTATTAGTTCAACACCATGGGAGCTTCTACAAGATCTCTCGCATTTCGGTTACTCAAAATCCTACTTGTTCTCCTAAATTTTTTATTCTATTCAGAAAGAGATGTCAGTGATGAAGATTTCAACTGTGTCTAGACCAAAATTTACTTCTTACCTGCTTAACAGATTTAAATTTGATAAGAAATACTTCACCTTTACCTGCAGTGGATACATATTGATTATAAAACGACAATATGATTGACCTGAAGACATTCAACGTACATTACACCAAAGAAATGATTCTTTATTAATTGAATATAAATAACAGTAAATGCATATCTTTGCTACATTTTGAATGTTTTTTAAAACCCAAAAGATACTCTTCAGACAGCCTGCATTACTAATTATCTTCCTCTTGTGTTTATAGAACACACTTTCGGGATTATATCAGAGGACACAAAGGATCAGAGATGCTGCAGTAGTTCGCACTGAAGAAATCTTCGAGGAAAAGAACATTAAAAATCACTCCTAAAATACGAAGCAAACAACCCCCTTTTAATTTGCAATAGTTAAAATCCCGAGAAAGATCTCTAAAAAAGCCCCATTCTTATGAGTATTCTTTCAACAAGTACTCTTAAGCATAAAACTTTAAACCTACGCCAAAATTAAACATAGCAATTAAAGAGGAACCATAAACAGACACAATTAATTTTCACGTCAATTTTATATTCCTCAAAATTTATTTTCCCCCTCTGCAACATAACCAGATGCTGGACAATCTGACCTATGTGATGATCAAGACGGAGGAGGTTTAAAAACAATGGGAAACCTTTATTGATATCTGTTAAATTCTCACGATTATTGCATTGATGAATCATCCGGAAAGATATCCAAAACTGGATCCTTACTTTTACAATAAGAAAATATGAGGAGAAGCCCTAGTGTGCTTTGTTTCCTATGTATTACCATTGTGTTTTCAGAGAATTAGAATGGTGAAACACACCTTGAATGATTGTTAATCGTACATCTCTGTCAGTTTGTATGCAAGAGTAGAAGTGGAAATTTCCTTCCTGGTAATGCTTAATTTATTGGTATACGATTTCAGAAGATTTTATTGGTTTAAATATGTTTTTGAAGTCCAGCGTTAAGTTTTAAATTTGAGTTCTTGTTATTTTTTATAAGCTTTGCATCACATGAAGAACCTAAAAATTAGAAAACAGAAAATAATTATATTATATACTAGCAGATATAAGGATATGAGATAGGGAATAATTACTAGATTACAATAATTATTATATTAAACGAACGTCATCAAATTAAATCCTTATATTTATTACTTACCCCGAAATTAAACGAACTTGCTACAACTGAGACAAACACATACAATGAATTTTGAACACTATTTGCACTTCCTCAAAATTGGTTTTCCCGCTCTCCAGCATTACATAGACAATCTGACCTACGTGATATTATGAAGCCGGACGAGGTTTACAAATGTTGGGAAACATTTATTAATATCCGTTTAATTCCGACGATTACTTCAGCGACAAATCGTTCGGAAAGACATCCAAAACTGGATCTTTATTGTTACCGTCAGAAAGTATCAGCAGAGCTACTCCTGTGTTTCATTTCCGAATTGTTTCCATTGTGTTTGCAGCGAATAGGAATGGTAAAGCACACTTTAAATGATTGCTAATCGCACATCTCTCTCAGTTTGTATGCAAGAGTATAATTGGAGATTTCCTTCCTGTTAATGCTTAATTTATTGGTATACGATTTCAGAAGATTTGATTTGTTTTAATGTGTTTTTGAAGTCTAGCGTTAAGTTATAAAATTTGAGTACTTGTTATTTTTATAAGCTTTGTATCGCATGAAGATAGCCTAAAAATTAGGGAACAGAAAATAATTATATTATATAATAGAAGATACAAGGATATGAGATAGGGTATAATGACTAGATTATAATGATTATTAGATCCAACGAATGTCATCAAATTAAATCTTTATACCTACCCCTAAATCAAACGTACTTGCTACAACTGAGACACAAGCACATACAACGAATTTTGAACACTATTTGCAATTCCTCAAAATTGGTTTTCCCGCTCTCCAGCATTACATAGACAATCTGACCTACTTGATATTATGAAGCCGGACGAGGTTTACAAATGTTGGGAAACATTTATTAATATCCGTTCAATTCCGACGACTGCAGCGACGAATCCTTCGGATATACATCCAAAACTGGATCTTTATTGTTACGGTCAGAAAGTATAAGGAGAGCTACTCCTGTGTTTCATTTCCGAATTATTTCCATTGTGTTTGCAGCGAATTAGAATGGGAAAGCATACTGTGAATAATTGTAGATCGTTCATCTCTGTCAGTCGGTTTGTCAGCATCGAAATAGAGATATCGTTTCTAGTAATTATTAATTTGTTGGTACTATCTGGTTTCAGTAGCTTTAACTGTTGATAATATGATTTTGAGTACTATCATTTTGTTGTGAAGTATGACTGCTTGTTATTTTGATTTGATAAACTTTTTGTTATATGAAGGTAGTTTAAATGGTATGAAATCGGGAATAATTATTAGATAGGGGAAGGCTTCATAATTTGAACTACCTGGGCATTTTTAATGTACAGTGATAGATAAGTATTTTAATGAAAAACAAGCGACACCATTTTTTAAACTTTATTTATTTTCAGAGCAATGTAATTAAATTTTTATGAAATACACTTTAAAGTAGAAAAATGTCATAGTATTAAATCGTGATAATGTTGATTATATCTAAGGTCATGTAGATAAAAAAAATTGTTAATTTACTGATTTTGTATAAATGCCCATCTTAAAGTATTATTTTCTTGATTTTTAGAAATTATTATAATTGTAATAAAATAATATTATCAACAATTTTATTTTTTAAGAATCAAATTCCATATTTAATTTTTATTGTGATTTTTGCATTTCCAAGCAAAATAAGATTTGTTTTCGGAATGATCCTTTATTGTTACACATCTTGGTTTAATTAATAATTCTTAAGAATCTAGCTGCATTTAAATTATTATTATTTTAAAGTGTCATGTTCTTTTAATGTATTGATAATTAAAATCTATCCTAATATTTCGATAATACAATGCCATGATATATGCACGCTTACATTTAAATTATAATTTTTTTCTTTTCTAAAAAATAAATAAAGAGTGTGAAGTATTTAACTAAGTAGTTAAATGTTGAAACACGTTTTATGTAGTTCAGACTCTGTTAATATTTATTAAAAAGATCCCTATATTTTAATTTAAAATGGTTTTATTTTGTTTAATTAACAAAAATTAATTTTATAATCATAATAAATACAACTGATGCTTATATGGTGCTTATTAACTTCCAAATGTGTATGATAAAATGTTCATGCCCTCCTGTTAATTGAGATAATTTTTTTCTAGAAAACGAATGCTAAGATGTGAACAACTGAAAATTCATTCAATAACTGTAAGCCAATTCAAATCCAATCACTCGATGTTAGACTAGACCAGGACTCGAGTCAGCCAACCTGCCTTAAATGGGCAAATACAAAACCAACCGAGTTCCATTTGTTCTTTAAATGAGAAAAGGTGACAATATAAACTTACCAATGTGGAAGATAGAACAAATTTGCGGTTGAATTTCAGTGCATAAGTGAATCATAATTTTATAAAATGACGGGAACCTGTCTTTTTCAAACAGCCACTGTTGTTAGTAGGACTACTTTACTCGAGTTACTCTTTTGTTTCTGGGTTTCTGTTTGTTACTCTTGATTCGCTATTGTTTCTCGAAACTTCTCAGATTCTCTTTTTTTACTCGCAATACTCTTTTTTTTCTCTAAGTTACTCGCAATGCTCTTGTTTCTCGAAACTTCCCAGATTCTCTTTTTTACTCGCAATACTTTTTTTTTCCTCTAAGTTACTCGCGATGCTCTTGTTTCTCGAAACTTCTCAGATTCTCTTTTTTTCTTCGAAATACTTTTTTTTTTTCTCTAAGTTACTCGCGATGCTCTTGTTTCTCGAAACTTCTCAGATTCACTTTTTATACTCGCAATACCCTTTTTTTTTCTCTAAGTTACTCACGATGCTCTTGTTCCTCAAAGTTACTCTCATTTCTCTTTTGTTTTTCCGAAATACTAATGTATGGAAAATTGGCGAAATAAAATGAAACTCAGGTTACGATGAAAATTGATTTATTTCTTAATAAAGTATATTACATTGTCAGTTCTTTTGTTTTGAATTCTTCAATCGTGCGTGGATAAGTTTCGTTTTTATCGTTTAAAGTACACACAAATAACTGGATACTCATTGACAAGTGTGCTGCGGATACTCTCGTTCAGTTTTTCAAAGATGTTGGTTTCATCAAGATCGATGATTTCCAATTCCGATTTTGAAAATTTTTGTAACTTCTGTTGTTTCCCTTTATTTCTAAAAACAGACATTAAATATGTTACAGAGATACAGAGGATATCCCATACAAAGTTTTTGTGGCGTTTTGACGTTTGAATAAAATTACACCCTGGGACCCCAATGGGAGGAACGTAGTCCTAGGTTAAAAAAATGAAAAATCTCAAGAAAAAAGAAATGAAAAGCAGAAGCAAATATGAAATGAAAGAAAACGAGTAACAAAGCTCATTGAAAAAGGACACGAGACAAAGGAAAATGAAAGCGAAACTGACTAACAATAACCAGAACCAGAACTAAAAAATACAAAACAAAAGATGAGAAAAAAAAGCAAAAGAAATTAAAACCTTAACTGACAGAAAACCTGAAGAATAACAAACCTCGGCAAAAGTTCGCATTAGTCAAATAAAACATGGCAATTCAAAACCCTTTTCACACCCTTGACAGCAACCAATTTCAACGAAAACAATTGGAAACATTACGCCCAATATCGAAAACGTGCCCATTCCAATTGACAATCATTCTTAAACAGCCAAATAAAAGACGCGTTTCAATTGCTAAGAGAAACCGCCTTGGAAATTCTTTCTTCCTCGTGTCCCATGACGGGTCGATTTCAACTTACAATAAACCTTGTTTAGATGTCCTGTGTTTGTATGCGATGGGGCGATGTCCCCAACGCGCAGTAATTGGGGATCGAGTCAGCATTTTGGGACTGGAGTAGAACCAGAGAAGGGATAGGGAATAAACTCTGAAAGCAACTCACCCCTGGAGCAAAACGTGAGAAGAATGCTGACTGATGTCGAGACTTAGTCATCTCTAACCTCCGGTCACTCTTCGCTACTTTCTTATCTCCTTTGCTACGAGAACCTTTGTTTGCATGGCAAGCAGATCCATATAGATAGAAGATGTGACGAGATTTCATTTACGTCCTAAAATTATTGAGAATGATCTTTAGGTATTTGTTAATTATTTAATATTAGAATTGTTATTGAGAACTATATTATATATTGAGTTATTATATTATATTATATTATTGAGTTATTATATTATATTATTGAGTCATTATGTTATATTATTGAGTTATTATATTATTGAGTTATTATATTATATTATTGAGTTATTATGTTATATTATTGAGTTATTATATTATGTTATTGAGTTTTTATATTATTTTGAATTATTGTATTATATTTTTGAGTTATATTATATTATTGAGTTATTATATTATATTATTGAGTTATTATATTATATATTGATTTATCGTATTATATTATTGAATTATAATATTATATAATTGATTTATTGATTATATTATATTGAGAATGTTTTTTAAATATTTGTAGAGGTTAACACAATATGTTTCTATGAAGATATGTCTTGCCCTTTCCGCAGTGTATTTATTAATATTAATTTCGTTTTTGATGTTTTCCACGATATCCTTTTTGATGTTTTCAACGATATCCTTTTTGATGCTTTCAACGATATCCTTTTTAATCTACATTATACCTCGACTAAATTGTGTCCAAATATGTTGACTGATTTTAATACGTCAACGTTATATCCAGGATTATTTAACTAAGTATTATTATATTCCCCAAAGCATTTACAGAACAGTAAACTTTAGTTATCACTAGCAGTCTTAATGATAGTTTGTCATGTACCATTCATGTTTGAAATAAAAATGAACCTCAATTAACATATTTAGGGTATTATCTAGTTCTCGAAAGGTGAAAGTGCTTACCTACATGATTAAATATTTTATGTATAAAATTACAGTTTTAACCATTATTTACGGAGACATTGTCATTCCATTTTTTAAAATTTTCGGTTGTTTCCATTAGGAATAATATCTCAATACATACTGAAAACATTACTTTTTTCAATCAGCTGTATTCAAAAAAAATAAAAGTGAACCAATTTGGAGATACAATATGAGAAATGCAACAAAATATTTCATTTCTTGCATATGAAAGAACTTCAGGAACAAGTGTGAATCACCTCAGATTCGTAATGGAATAAATCAGACTTTTTTCTTTCTGTTCAAATATTGATTGGTATCCAATGGAGTAGATGCTTTTAAGGGGAGTTGCAACCCTAAGTTCGTTAGAACCCTAACCCTGTTACTTTGATATACCTTTTCTCAAATTCTGTTATAGATTTATGTTTGAAATTTTTTTACAAGTAAAGTATATCTTTCTCATTATACTGACATGATTTTGTAAATAAAATCATAAACTTATTTTTCACAATTTTTTTTTGTTTCAGAACAAAAAATGGGAAATTGGCTATTTCGATGTACCTTTCCTCAAAATCTGTTATAGATACATGTTTGAAATTTTTATACAAGTAAAGTAGACCTTTCTCATTATGCTAAATTGATCTTTTGGTTAATTTTTAATTTTTTATAAATTTACAAAATATTTAATTAGACATAGTAAAACTATACCCTATTATGACACAAAAAAATTGTAAAAAATAAGTTTTTGAATTTTTAAAAAAATCATTTCAGTATAAAGAGAAAGATGTACTTTACTTGTATAAAATATTTGAAACATCAATCTATAGCAGATTTTGAGAAAATGTGCATCGAAGTAACAGGGTTAGGGTTAACGGATTTAGGGTTCCGACTCCCCTTAATGTTATATTTATTACAAAATAAAACTAACTCCCACCAAAATTCTCCAAGCGAAATAAAAAAGAAAATTACACGTTACGCATTCGCGGAAAAATTTGTGGATAGGAAATAGCATCTATATTGACGTTCTAACAGCAAAATTTCCTGGAAATCTCTTTTTTTTTCTAAGATTAACAAAAGATAATAAAAATACTTTTTGGATTCCAATCCGTATATTCTCTCCAAATGTCTCCAAATGAAGCAAAAAAGAAAACCACGCCTTCATGTGAAGAAAAATGCACGTATTCGCGGTAAAATTTATGGTTTTGGGAATAACATTTATACTGACACTCTACCAACAACATTTCTTGGAATTATCTTTTTCCTCTGAGATGAACAAAAGATAATAAAAATACTTTTTGGAGTCCAATCCGTAAAAAAGAACTCATTAAGTCACTAGAAATCCCTTACTATGTTTTAACAGCACTGCACCCACTGAT
>BGPR01041564.1:0-13578 GCA_013235015.1 Araneus ventricosus | reverse complement strand
AGCACCGATAGATAACCGTTGCGAGGAAGTTGTCAGACAGATCCCCCCTCCTCCTCCTTCTTTTCGAGAAATTTTGCCTCGGAAACAAAAACTGGTCTCTCTGGCAAGTGGCGTAACCTTAAAGAATGCACTGCAGGCCTTCTGAAATTTTCTGAACTTACTTCCAGTTTACTGGTAACTGGAACCCAATTAACCCTTTAGCAGACGCACCCATTTTTGGAACATTAGCACGCGCGCGGGGTCAATTTGACACAAAATTTTTAGACACTTACTCCTTATTTTATTGGCTACTAGCTGTTAGCCGCGACTTCATGCGCGAAGAATTTGAATTATTAAATTTTTCTAATTCACGAATGTAAATGTTTCGTTACATGTTGAAAGGGGAAATTTAAAGTTTTGACGGATGATAATACATAATTGAACGACTAAGCGGAGTGTCAGCTGTTATAGCTAGGTAATTTGTTTATCTGTGTTAACACACTTTTGTACACTACGTGTTTTGTTTTTCGTTTTTTGCACGGATGTAGAGGTTCTGTGGCTGGACACACGTGAACACGCCATATATAGTTGCCCATGGGAAAAATACGGTTTAACCAAATGTTCGCCTGTCCCTTTGACTGCCTGTCAAATGCTAATTTTAAAGGCAATTGTTACCTTTTAAACTTGGATGGTAAATCCTTCGGTATTATCAGAATGCGTGGTATTAAAATACTCTCCCCTCTCGCTGTGCCAGTCATAACAGTAGTTCACACAACATTCGTACCTAGGTGTGTAATTTGTAACTGTGAGCCAATGCGAAATCTCGGTACATCGAGATTACGTAATTGTTGTCTAATAAATATTTCAGAAGTTATTGGCGAAAAACGTCTAAGCATTAGGCTTAACAGCGGCTAATTTTTATTTAATTAAATATCTTAAGAACTAATTAACTCTGAAAGTTGAAAATAGCACCGTTGACCTAGAAATGCGCTCTAGAATGTCGTGTGTAAATTTCATGTCGCTACCGTTCACCGTTTAGGAGGAGTTCTTGTGACCGACAGACAGATGCATGTATTTTCTGTTTTATATTATAGATATTTATAAAAATAAGCAAAATTTTCAGAAATAAAGGTAAATTAGTTCAAAGTCTAACCGTTGCCTAGCAACGGAGTAGCTATAAATCTTCGTTATTTCACAATCGTCTGCACGTATTTAAAAATTATTGAGCTTTAAAAAATTAATAACAATCGAAGGGAAAATGTTAGAAAAATAAAATTGGCATCATTGAAAAGGTAAAATTTTGAACTTTAAGATAGTAAAAAAAGAATTTTTGTTGGACAATTTGCTCCGAAGTTACGGTGGAAAAACGGTTTCGGTTAATTTCTAATTAACTGACTGTTTAATTAACTTTTGGACTTTGAAAAGTTGACAGTAATCTTCTCCTTGTCTTAATTAATAAGTGTGCAAAGTTTGGTTGAAACCAGTGCTGTGGTTTAGGAGGAGATGTGGAACATAGGTACATACAAACATACATACCCACAATGACTTTTATTTATATTAAGATTTGTACAGAAATAAAATATGGCCAAATTGTAAAAACATTTTTTCGTACAAATAACTTGTATTTAAGACACAAGTGCGATTTTTAATACGATAAAGGAAAGTTGTACGTATCTCTTTTTTGCATACTTTTTCTGTATTAATTTCTTCTCTGTTGTGCCCGTTCGTACGCTGTCATATCCATGCCAAAACGCTGGCACCTGCACGGGTCAATTTGACCCAGGCCCCTCCCTCTCCCAGTAAAAAGGCAGAAACCTCGCTTCACCTGTTACTGCTGCTCTTATCTCGTTCCAACTCCCCCATGAAGGTACAGGCAGTAACAGGAGCAAGTGTTTAGAAATCCCCAAAATTTCTGAACAAACGAGAAAGGATGGGGTCAAAAAGACCCAATGCGTGCGCTGACGGGTTAACTGGCGATATGAAAATGACCAAGCTTTTGAAGATATAAATTAAAATCACCATTTGAGCCATTGTTCTCATTGGTCGCTGGTACTGCAACAATCGAAGCATTTTTTGAATAACATACGAAATTATAACACAAGCTTTCAAATTACTTCGTTTGGTGCAACGAATATAATAACTGAGAATTATGTGCCAACATTCAAGATTCAAGGACAAATATACCATGCAGCAGGCTCTTTGTTACCATTTACGGATGCAGACCACAAACTTTTTCAAATATTTTTAATTGGAAATTCAAGTGATCAAGTAAATCAACGTTGTGAAATTAACAAAGCCAATAAAAGAGAAATCGTTGAATTTTGCAATAACGTTAAGCAAATCACAAGGTCAATCATTGCAAGTATGTGGATTGAATTTGGAGAATCCACGTTTTTCGCATGCATAATGGGAAACTTCAGCATTTTTTAAAAACACGTGAAAGCCACCAGTATTTGTAGAAAAAATTATTCTAATTTCAAATATGCAAGTGAAATTTTACAGAAAAATTTATTTATTTAAATATTGAGAGCGAAAGATGCATTGAAATAGCAGGAATCATGATGCAATCCGAAACGCACTCTCATTGGCCGAAAGTCTTTAGCTTTTCTAGGATAATAGAGGGGAAAAAAAAACAAATTAAATTTAACTATTTGATTTAAAATGTCTATTTCTTTTTCCCTGCTAACCTCACCTTATACTTCTTTTCGAAACAAACCGGATTTTGAATTCAAGGTTGCTCTTTATAGTGGTTTCTGATATTAGTATGGGGGGGACACTGGTTTCTTAACTCTTTGAAGGGCACTATATTAATTTTTTTTTTACCTTAAAAAAATACATAGTTGATGTCCTATCACCTGAAAATAAAATATTTTACAAATAAAGAATTTTTTCTGCTTTTAGTTTTTTTCACAAGGGGTGGGATGACATAGTCCCACCGCCATCAATGGTCTTCCGTATTCCCCGAGACTCTTCTGCCTTGAAAGAATGTGTATCTCTCTGAATGTAACAGATTTTCCAACAATCAGCATTCAAATGTGACACACTATTCTGTAGTATTTTTATGGATCTCTTTGAAAGCTTCGGAACAAAGCAAGCTACTCACTTTCAATCAGTAAAATCCTGATCGCTTACTTATTTTATTACAAGGGAAGTAACACAAATGTTTTATCAGTACATGTGTCTGTAATTATTCAGTTCCGACAAAGAAACTGGACACAAAACGCCGGCTCGTAAACTATCTCATAAGAAAAGTTGTTTTGACCTTCTCTTGAATGCATTCAGTTACCGGAACAGGGCTCTATACTATACAGAATAGGCTGCGCCTTAGGAAAAACGGATAGGTTTTCGAAACCATCAAGCAACAATAAATTGCAGAGGGGCCTTCGGGCATTCCGAGAAGACGCTGTGATTTCTGTTGCACAAGAAAGAACAAAAAGATAAGAACCTGATTTTGCTTGATGTATTAAATTACGTATGCCTACAGAAAAAGAAAAAAAGAAAAACAGGAATATATTTATATCAGAAGATCCGTTCAAAATAACTTCAGGTGCGGTATTTTTTTAAAAACACACCTGTGCCTTTTAAAAATTAATTTTATTTTATATAGTTCTATTTTACTACGCTTTATTTTACTATATAAATTATTTCCTTTGTACAAGTAATAATTTTAAAATACTAGTTTATACTAATTAATATAATATCTGGTAAAAATAACTTATATAAAGAAATACACTAAAAAATTAAAAATGATAAAACTGTAACCACTTTCCTAAATTGCAAAAAAAAGAAAAGAAAAGATACGAACAAAGTATCTGTAAGTAGTAAGCCTTCTTTACTGCAAAATAAGCTTTTTTCCATTATGTTAGTTAATTTTTGAATTATATAAAAAAACTATATAAATTTATAATAATATTCAAACCAGACCAAATGCGACTGATCTAGGAATTTAAGTGCTGCCATCAACAAACTCGAGATGCACGATGAGATAAATTTATCCCACCTTTTCTCAACTATAATAATTGATGAGCAAACTAACTTTTTGAAGACTAATTTTGATTTTAATGCATTCATTGAATATAAAGAATTTATTTTGCATTAAAAGTTAATTCTGCGAATTATTTTGTTGAACTACAAATGAAAACGAATTTTATTCAAAAAGTCGTGAATTTAAACTAATTTTTAAGATATTCTTGTTAATTTTCAATAGTACTGGTAATTTTTTAAAAAATATAAGAAACATTCGAATATCCCTTGAAAAAATTTATGCTATAAAATAACATGAGCAAGTTGTTTTAAAAACAAGATTCTTAAAGAAGGTGGGATCTTCTATATTTTTACCCATTGAGGGGCCATTGCCCCTCAAAGGGTAAAAAAATAAATTCCATGTAATCAAATGGGAAAAAACTAATTAACTTTAACTATTTGCTCTAAAATATCTTAATTTTTTTTTTGCTGCTAACCTCACCTTATACTTCTTTTAAAAACAAAAAAGATATCGAATTCTGAATTTACTGTGCGTTATGATATACAATTTTATAGGTATAATATAGAATAATAAGTCACATCAAAATGATCTCCACAGACATGACGAACGCTGCTTGCTGATAATTCCGGATTTAGCTTCGGATCTCTCTATATCGCTTTACACCACTTTTTGCGAATAACATAATTTTTTGGCACATTGATAAATAATTTATCGGGTGACGTTACAGTTGTATTACGACATTTAGGAACAATACAATACTTGTATCTTTCCGACATTATTTTATCTGATGCAATAGTCGGAAAATATAGAAAAAAAGAGAATCTCTACAGAGAGCGAACGGGAAGGAAGAGTGCGTCTCCCCTGTCTGGCAACTTTGACGTCAGACCCGTTTCGCGCCAAAATGGATCGTTTTTCCCGCGTTTTCTGAGAGGCGAACTTTGATTACAAATTTAAAAAAAAAAACCTGTCTAGAATTTTTTTTAATGTTATTGTTCGTTTCGAAGCATTTTAAATCGATTTAAAAAATTTTTTTAAAAAATGCTGAAATTCCCCATTATACGTTGCATGCTCCCGTGTAGGAAAACAAGGAATTTGTTTGTATATATGCCAAATGGAATCACCAAAAACATTGTATATCCAAGAGCATTGCAATGAACTTAAAGTTGAATACAACAGTAATTGCAAATTATGTAATCCAAAACACAAAAATAATAATGTATAAGTAAATATCTAATTTTAAGTAAATACAATAATTGATATTAAACTTTCAATTGTGTTCAATATTGCCGGGTTCAGCTAGTATGATATAAAAAATAAGTTTGCAATCATCAACTCCTGGGTCATTTAAGAATCGTTCGTGAGTCAGTGTCTGACCTGCGGGTCATAGGTTTGCCACCTCAGGAATATGTGATAAAAAAAATGTAATGGTCAAACAGTCTGGCAATGTTCGAAGAGTTGCTTGGTTTTGAAACACTTCCGGTGCCCTCGTTCGACATCTTGAATAGTTTGGAGAAGGTTAGTGTCAATGATGAGTAAATGGAGGTTTTTGTAGATGCAGACAATTCAGTTCCCGTCATACTGTCTGTTAATCCTTTGTGGTAAAATGACGAGTCTAACTCGTCATTGGTTTTTCATGCCATACCGTACAATGACTAGCTACACTCATCAAGTGACTGAAGTTACTTTTGAATATGATAAAAGATTCATTTAGTTCAAAATTTCTAGTGTATTGAATCTGGCTCTATTGCATCCATTTTTATAACTCGTGCAAATATAACAAATCATTATCACATATTGTTTGCCGTTAGAATAAGTAAGCACAAGTCACAGCCAAATTATGTTAGTCATTCGTATGACATACTTGCAAACATTAAGTGGGAACATCAGTCAGTATTATTACAAACATGGAAAGTCACTTCTCAGCAATGTGAGTCTCATGGTTGGGAAGGGAGTTTCACATTGGTAAATATGGGATAACTGGCAGCAGCCAAGCCTAGACCCCTGACTTTGGCGACAAACTTGGCAACCATATTGGAGACAAATTTCGCGACTTTGGCGACGAAATATGGGATCTCAAAGTTGCTGGAATTTTCTCGATACCTCTATTAGGAGAGGAGATACACTTGAATGTACTAGATGATTCCATGTGACGTCACGGCCTGCCGGGAGAAACTATATAAGGAGTGCGCTTAGATCATAGAGTGAGTGAATGTTGATCAGCTTTGAACGTGTTGATCGACTGGGATGACTTGAGAGTTTCGTCTACAGTGCGAGCTGGACAGCCGATGAGCTGAGCGCTATTGAAAGTCCTGTTACTGTCAGTACTAGTGAATTGCTGACTTGTTTGTGTTGCTAAATCTGAAAGTGCTGATATTGTTATTAGTTGTGAACTGTTGTCTGTTGCGTTGATAATCTGTTCAAGATCTATTGTTCCTGTTACCTGCGCAACGTGTTTTTCTGAATATTTGGGAATAAACCTTTATTCTCCATTATCCTGTGTGTTGGACTGCTTCCGCCATACGCCCACAGAACGACTTTTATTACAGTATATATTTTATACAAAAATAAAATTAGAGTGAGACTTCCCGGCAGTGCAAACAATGCAGTATTTATTTGTACCAACCAGAATGTTTTGAAATGTGCCAAACGCTTGGAGACTATTGGCTAAACCTTATTTAAATTTTAATTTGATTTCTTTTCAGTTTTGCCGTTTCTGATATTCCACAATGAATTATAGTTCAATCCAAATAAATAATATTAATTTTTATTCAGCAGTATGTATGAATTACAAAATTAAACATGTTCTTAAATAAAAATTGAATGGTTATTTCATACGCAATTTTTCATGATTAAATCGTAGCGGAAGTTGTTAATGACGAATATGTATTGGAAAAGGAGAAAGATTATGAGGAGAAGAGGATTGATGAAGTTGAAGATGACGCTCAAATGAAGAAAGTGAGAAGTTGACGAAGAATTGTAAGCTTTCATAAGATTTGCTGTGTCCATTGTCCGGCAAATTTTTGAAACTCTGACTACTGTCTTATAAGGAGGCAAATATTCAATGTTTTCTGTCAGCACATTAAGATATTCGTAACTTTCACGTGATAATATACAATGGTAATTGTTTTAAACTATTGTTTGATTTCGTTCTTCTGAAATATAAAACTGTGAGAAAATATTTTAATTGTAAGCAATATGTACAATTTTTAAGTGCGAGTTCAAGATTCCTTAACATTTATATTAATGAAGTATAAATTAAAGACAAAAGGTATAAATAATTAAAATAAAAAAGTTATTCTTTTTAGTACACTAATAAGAATGCAATTTTAAAAACTGTTTTTTATCAAATTTATTGATTATTAATAAATAAGAATTCGTCAGAAACATTTGATGTCAAACTTTTCATGACCTCAAAATTTGATCGCATCGTATACAAAAGCGTGCCTGCATCGAATGATAGAATTCTAGATATTTGAATCTGCAATGAAATCACAGTAGTAATTAATTTAAATGGCAAAAATCACTTGGACACACTCAAATATCTTAAGTGTCCTTTACATTCTTATATGAATTAAAACAACAATAAGTATGCCAAATAGGATGTGTTATCTAATTAAGGGGCTAAATAAGTTCATCAAGAAGTCCTGCCTTAAAACTTTAATTCGATTTAAAAATTAATTGTGACCCAAATCTACAAATAGAGCGTTAATTAATGTTGAGAAGAATAATAATTTCATTTCATGTATAAGCACTGTGGCAAATATGGTTATCATATCGTTACGAAAACCGTCCGGTGAGTGTACGGTGGAAAAAGACCAACAAGCAGGGTAATGAAGAATGCAACTTTATTTAACAAATATTCCGGAAAACACATAGCACAGGAAATAGGAAAAGCAAGACTTGTACAAATTAACAACTCAAACAGACAGCAATTCACTTATAGTACCAGTAACAGCACTTTCAATACCGCTCGGTATCTATCAGCTTACCAGCTCACACTGCAGACAAACCTCCAAAGAGATTCAAAGTTGCTTAAACAACTTCAAAAGACGTTCACTCGTCTTAGCACCTCAGGGTTTTTATACCCTTTCCAACAGGATCTGACTTCATATAGAATTCTCTCGAAGGTTTACCATAACTCCGTCCCTAGTAGAGATAGGACCACAATTCAAGCATATTCGAGAACCTTCATTTTGACAAAAAAAATTGTCACCAACTTTATAGTTCAAGATCGAGGGTATCGGCTAACGCCTCCCCCGGCATCCGATAAAACTTCTGTAAATATCTTTTTTCAATCATAGGACTAACACTATTGGGAAGCGACATTATAGGTTCGTAACAATATGTGGTTTATGGGACGACATATAATTTTGTTAATTAATTTTATTAATTAATTATCAAGTCAAGACACTTCGTTTAGGTTAGATATAAGAGACTGGAACATCTAGGTTTTTTATATTTCATTGAAAAATTTGGCGAGAACTCGCACTAACCTTAAAAATTGCATTTAAAAATTGATGAATTTGATGAGAAGTATTCTTCCCACGGCCTTAAAAAGGGTTAAATGAATGACAATGCACATGATGAAATATTCTAAGTATGATTCGGCTGCATCACTTAAAAGGCAGGTAAATGCTTTATCAAATGGCTTTCTAAACTGTATGTCACAGCAGAAACTAGGATCAAATAGTGAATAAATATCGGAATGAGGAAAAAATAAAAATTCCGTGGTTCCTTCAACATTTGTACACATTGATTGTTAAAAAATAACTTTGTTCAAAAATGTTTCCTTAAAATTTAGCTGAATAACTTCTTCAAATTTAATTTATTCAAAATTTATTGATTTAAAATTAACTTTTCTGAAATTCTAGCTAAGTGAAACGTACTAAACGTAACTCCACTTCATCATCCAAAACGCATTTATAGACTCGGTCCTTTCCTTGAAAATATCGCCAACATTGTGTCAACAATTTATCGCTAGCAATGCTTACAAAAGCATTGATCAGAATTGGTTTTAATATTAAATGAAAATAAAATATTCTAAAAATATAAAACTTATCTAAAATTTTGGTCAGATTAAAACGAATCTGTCTTTAAAATGCTACAATGAAGTGAAATCTATGAAATATAACTCCGCCTAAAAGGTCGAGAGCAAAACTCTCTATTTTTTCCCTCTTGAATATTAGTAACCTTTTAAAATTTTGGCGATATTTTCGGAATGCATATCAAAGATTATCTTGTCATTAAACTGATATCAAAGCTTTCAATAGCAAATTCTCATTCGACTACAACAATGATTTCAGGGCCGAAATTACACATTTCTAAGACCTAGGCCAAAGCATATTCTGCGCCCTCTCTCAAAAAAGTTAATATATAATTCTCAATTTAATATAAAATAGTTTATCTTTGAAACATATAATCACTTAATACAATCTTTAGAATCATAATGCACGACTTACGAAATAACACAACGTTAACACCTACAACCAGCAGGAGTGGTCTCCCCTAAACTTTCTCGTATACTCTTAACACATGTGGAGAAAAAAGAAGCTAAATGCAGTAAAACGAACAAGCGGCCCTAACGCAGTGGAGAAAAAAATCTTGGGAATCGGAGGCTTGGAGGCGAAAGGCGTGGGTAGAAGCGGAAAGGATTAGAGTAAGTGAATCGCGCAATTACGCAATAACGGCCTCGCGTCATTGTGTGATGAGAAAAGACAAATAGGCAATTTGAACACCTTTTTTTTCTACTGATTTCAGAGAAAATTGGGCAAGGATCTACAATTAATGTTGACAGGCCTCATACCAATTTTTATTTATCAAAGCCGAAGAGGTAGGTTTATTTCCAATGTGTAGAAGTATGCGATTATACAGACCGACAGACAATCAACCCTTTGATGGATTTTGCCCAAAATTTAATACGGACCTACATTCCTGATGATAAAACTGCGTACCAAACTTTATCCATCTAGCTATTTAAGTTTTTGATTTATAGTGTTCGCATGACTTCGGACATACAGACAGACGGACTTCCCGTCGACGGAGTTTGCCCAAAATTTTATAGAAATCTACAAATTATGTGTCAAGATCACATACCAAATTTCATCCCCTTAGCTCTAATAGTTTTAGAGCTATCGTCACAGACACACAGACAGACATAATTCCACAATTGTGTTTTTTAGACTCAGGGAGGTCTAAAACGTGGAGATTCGTCAAAATCTCGAGTTCGAATTTTTTGACGATTACAATACTTTCTTTTTGTATACTTCGTATACAAGAAAGTAAAAATACTTCATCGAATTTCTTAAAATCGTGTGAAATACCTACTAGAACCTTTTCGTTAACGCTTTTATGCATGAATAGGTGTGAAGGGTCATTGAAGTGGACAGATCTTATTAAATCGATTTTAATGCAACGAAGTGCAAGGGTAAGAGACGGCAAGATTAACAGGAAACGAAAAACTATATCTTTCAATATATTTAATGCAACGATTGTAAATTTCAAAAACATCATTTTATATGTCCTTTTCAAAATAATACTGGAAAGTTTGTAAATGTTTGGCTATTTCTTCTGCATACGCGCCCCCCGACGGCTGCGCCCTAGGCCATGGCCTAGGGGAAATCTGGCCCTGAATCATTTTCAACAGTAATGTGCGTGACTTCTTATAGAGACTAACTGATAAAAGGAGATTATGGAAACATTGAAAAAAAAAACATAAAAGTTAAAAAGTAACTACCGAAACACAAATATGAAAAGATATATTCTGTTGATTCAAGCATAAAATGTTATTTTTCAAAATGAACAAATACATACAGGGTGTTTACACATTTTTTAACCATTTTGACATAATATAAATCAAGATTTTACTCAACATTATTTCATTTGAATTGTTCTAGTTGATTCCTCGTGTTCGTAACTATCATTCTGCATCTTTTTTCCACGATAGTCTTTGGTTTTTATAAAATTAAAATTAATAGTTTTTTCCCCACACCTCCTACACAGCTTTCCCTACACTGTAAAAAATTTCTTCGCAAAATTACGGGCAGTGACCGGCAGCCCAGGGTCCGTCCATTGCCCGTTAAAATACATTTTGCCCGTAAAAAATTCTGACCGTGATTTTATGAATGTGGCCGTAAACCTATGGCCGTAATTTCCTGGCCACTGACCGTAAATTTAGAAGTTGACCGTATAAAAGTTCCCGTTAATTCCTGGTCAGTGCCCGTAATTTTGGAAGCTCACCGTATAAAGCTGCCCGTGATTTCCTGGCCACTGACCGTAAATTTGGAAGTTGACCGTACAAAAGTTCCCGTTACTTCCCGGTCAGTGCCCGTAATTTTGGAAGCTCACCGTATAAAGCTGCCCGTGATTTCCTGGCCACTGACCGTAAATTTGGAAGTTGACCGTACAAAAGTTCCCGTTACTTCCCGGTCAGTGCCCGTAATTTTGGAAGCTCACCGTATAAAGTGAAGCTGCCCAGGATTCTGGCCACTGAGACTAAACCTGGAAGTTGACCGCCAAAAGTTCCTACATTCTGGTCTAAAAGCCCTGTAATTTTGCTTTCCACCTGTATAAAGTGGACTGATTTCATGGTCGCTGCCCCAGCACTTTTACTCACCGTATAAAGCTGCCCAGATTTCCTGGCTACTAATCAAATTTGAAGCTGACGTACAAAGTTCTGCTATCTAGTGCCACTCTGGAAGCTCACTACAAGCCGTCTTCGTGAATTCCTAACACTGACCGTAAATTTGAAAGTTGACTGCACAAAAGTCTTGAGTTACCCGGTCAGTGCCCCAATTTGAAGCTCACGCAGAAGCCGTCTGCATTTCCTGGCCACTGACCGTAACCTAAAGTTGGACTGTACAAAGTTCCCGTTACTCAATAAAGTCTTCGTAATTTTGGAAGCCTCATTCTGCATAGTGACTGGATTGCTGGTCGCCACCACAATTCTGGAAGCTTAACCGTATAAAAGTGGCTGCCCTTTTTCTGGCAACTGCTAGTGAATTTGTAAGCTGTCCAGATAAATATCTACATTTTGAATAGGCTCCTTAAATCTTGAAGTTTTCCATACCTATCAAAACAGTGTTCTGGATAATGCCTCACACTTTAAAGTTTTGACCAGAAGCAGCTCAATCTCTTGATCTCTGACCTGAATTTGGCTCCATGACCATAAATCTGAATGCTGACCCAAACTGGCCTCTAATTTTGGTTCACATCCAAAATTGAAATTGCCTGACACAAAAATGCCCATAATTCTGGAAGATCCCTCAAAAAAGTGGAAAATTGTTCCTGAATCCTTGTCATAGTGTTAGAGCCGATTAGTGCTAAGTAGGACCCATTATGGAGGTGAATGAGGCTTCTTCAAACCAGTATACATAATCAGAAACAAATTTAATTATACTGAATGTTACAAGCCAAAATCAAAATATCTCAAACTTGAATAAATTTTGGTGAAATCATTTATAATATTTCACAGGTATGTGTATAGAGTGTATAGATTAAAACCTTTAGTATACAGTTAGTTGCTTTCTAGGAAGTCATAAGAAAAGTGTTTTAGACTCAGAGACATGTCAAATCCTCAATAGGTATTAAGTTAATGACTCAACCACTTCTTTCCCTAAGGCTAACTCGTTTGTACCACTAGCCAAAGAAACAAAATTTGACTTTAAATTGTTTTTTCTTTCGGTTAAATATACTTCTTTTTCCAAATTAGTTTAACAACAGTGCAAATTCACAGGTTAATCTCTCAACAAGTTCTCACTCATGTTCAGCCCCACATGTTTAAAAACCTCAGGTAATACAACTTGAGAAAGCAGTTGATATATGAACTTCTAAATCTACTGACACTGCAATGTAATAGAATAAAGATATAGATGCCTCACTTTTCCAATTAACATACAAACATAACAGAGTAACTGATATAGAAATTTTAATTGTAAATGTTACAGATTTTAGTTGAAACATTAAATTCATGAAATCATAACTCTAAAATTCACATTTAGTGAAATTATGTTCATAAACAGTACAATCCTAATTGAAAGAAACAATGCTAAAAATTAGTTGGAAACTACAACATAAAAACATATATACAAGCATTATACAACAGACAACGTTAGTAAAAAATATATAGTATTAGTAGATAAGCAAATGTGCACGTGAATCAGGACTTCAACAAATGAAAAAAAAAAAAACACAATGACATGAAAAGTTTTGAAAACGACACATGACGATTTTTCCACTTATTTTTTTTCGTGACAATTAGAAAAGTTAATCCAAAATAATATTAAAAATTAAGTGAAACGAAATCAATATTATAAAAGCAAAGTATGCGGAAGAAAATACCGAAACGTGGGTTAGGAGAAGAATAGTAGAGAAAAATAACTTTCTCCGTCCAGGGAAAAAAAAATAAATGATTTTAACCATTCTTGTTTAAACCGAGAACCGTGTCTACGTAAGCTGTAAAAAAAAATAATAGTGTATTAGGAACGTTGATGCAACTGAATTTAAAAACAAAACGATTTCTGATGGCAAAATGACTATTTTTAAAAATTTCTGTTGAGGAAAATCTGTAAACATCAAAACCCCACCAAGAGCAATACGAACTGAACCTAGCGGTTTCC
>BGPR01041563.1:0-13578 GCA_013235015.1 Araneus ventricosus | reverse complement strand
AAGCAGGATAATAAACAAATAAATTACTCTTTATTTTACGAATATTCCAGAAAACAAATGTAACACAGATGACGAAACTAAGCAGCACTCTTAAAAGTTAATAATTGAAACCGGCAGCAGATCATAGTAAATATCAGTCACGGCACATTGAATAGCTCTCAATGTCTATGCACTCAACAGTTTGCACTGCGGATGAAAGTCCAACTGACTCATTTTTTTGAGAGTTTGCTTTTTATACCTGTTCCAACAGGAAGTGACGTCACATAGTAATCTCTCGAAGGTTCATGATATTTCCGCTTCTAGTAGAGATAGGGACAGAATTCCTGTAATTTCTGGGAGCTTCGTTTTGTCGCCAATTTTATCGTCGAGTCGCCAAAATGGTTGCTAGGATTGGGGTTCATTCGCTTATCATCCAGTAAAATTGTATTTGCTGCCATAAGATAAACATCTTAGGGATTATTTTTATTATCATTTTACTGGTGTTATATTGATATAATTTTTCTTAAATAATTGAAAAATAATTTGTTTTATTTGATTACGCAGTATTCTGTGTTTCACATTCTTCATATACTGGTATCCCATTTTCAGCCATATTTCCTTAAAGAAACAATGACCATGAAAATCTTAAATTAATCGGTTCGTTTGTTAAATATATGAGCTAGGGACAGTTTATCATTACGATATTTTGAATTAACTGTGATAAACATGTATACTGAGATAGTGTTACAAAAAAAGTCTTTCTGTGGGTGTATGGTGTAAACAGTCCAACACGCAGGATAATGAACAATGAAGTTTTATTTACAAATATGCAGGAAAACACGTAGCACTGGAACAAGAAACAATAGTTCTTCCACAGATTAGAAATGTAAACAGACAACAATTCACAGGTAATAGCACTTCAGCACTTTGATATTTAGCAACACAAACAGTCAGCAAATATCTAATAACGACAATAACAGCACTTTCAATAACGCTCAGCTTACCGGCTTCCTAGCTCACACTGGAGAAGAAACTCCAAAGTCGTTCCCAATGGATCCAAACCACTCTCTCTGATCCAGGCGCGGTCCTTATATACTCTCTCCGACAGGCCGTGATGTCACATGGAGTTTTCTCGTATATTCAAGTAAAAATACCCATACTGGCCCGGCCTACCCAAAAAGTGTGTAAGGCCGGTAGAGGACCAGCGGGGAGAGAGCCGTTCCACCAGCATGTGGAGGACGGGATTTATTGGGTACAATAAGATGATACAGGCATTGCTCGAACAGGAGCAGTAATTTTAAATACAAGAGAGCTGGGAGTGCAAACATGGTTCGACCCATCTCAGTGGGGAGAAAATAGCTTGATTTACTGCTCGGGCAAGCAAGGAACAGTAAAAATATATAAGAAACAGTTAAGTCTTGAAAAAGAAACAAACAAATAAACACAGAAAAAGCAGTAAAAATCAGATATATAAAAAAGTCAAATATTGAAACCCCATAGTATAAAAACAAAACACACACAAACAATATTACACATCAAACGACACACAAAACACAAATAAAAACTGTACTAAACATAGAATTAAAAATACATAAATTAATAATAATAATAATTACTTCTGAGATAGAAAGGAATAAATTCCGTTAGCCAACGGTAATGCACGTCCCGCGTATAAGGGAATATCAAATTATCAATTACAGAATGTTTTTTTGAGTAAAACTGCGCAAGTTAAAAATTACTTTATATCCTATACAGGATAAAAACGGTCATTGGGAGAGGAAAAGGAATTAAATTTTATTCCCTTTCCTAATAGAAATATCGAGAAAAGGGTTGCATTTTCTGGAATCATCGATTTGTCGCCAAGGTCTCCAAATTTTTCGCCAGGTCGCCAAGTCAGGGATCAAGGAACAGGCGCTTCCCGTAACTCCATGCTTAACCTTGGAAAACTCTCTTCCGAACCATAACACTAACATTGCTGGGAAGCGACTTTCCATGTTCGTAACAATACATAAAAATTGCTCAGGGCGTTCACAAAACACTTCTGTACTTCCCTTATGGTTAAATATTTAAAGGATTCCTCTCCAAGCTACCCTGAGGCGGGTTAATAGTTACCTTCCTTAGGGGTATATTTGAGATTATCTAACGTCAAATGTAAATTCTATTAGTTTTCATATTTTTAGTTTGACAGCTTGAACCAAATTTCATTTGTTAAACACTTCAATGACAAATTCCCACCCATTTCAGAAGTTTACTGTTGGATTTTATTTACTCCTACACCATTTTTTTCGGCCAATGAGGATCATGTGCACCAAGATTCATTAAAATCGCCTCAACCACTGGTATGCGGCACTTAAACAAACGCACATAATTGTATGCACATGGTGAATTTTAAATAGATAATTATTCAATAACGACGAGATAAATTGTACATAATCTTCAAATATCTTTACCGAAAGGAATTTTATCACTAAGAAAACTTTCACTGGTCAAGGGCTATAGTGGAATTCAATGATTTTTCAAAATTTCAGATGGAGTTAGAAAGCTTGAAATTAGAGAGATTAAAGAACTGGCTGATTTATTGCAAGGTTTGAAGGTTTCAAATATTTGTTATTATTCTTATCATCATTTTATTTGTTATCCTCATCGATCCTGTCCATTACAATTGCTAATACTTTTGTGATTAATGTTACAACTATTTACGCTATAGTGTTTTCTTTTGCGAATAAATGTTGATAAATGACTATACTAACTGTCTCCTGCCGCTATATGTTGGACAGTTTGTTTTGATTAATGTAGTGAATATTACTGCTAGTATTATTTATAACACTGGATGCAGCATTCTTTGACATTTTACAGAAAATATCTGAAGATAATAAAATCTGTGCCTGTTTACCAATGAATTTCCCTTTTAAGGAAAGAAGGGCAATAACAGGAAAAATTCATTAAATTTATGAATCTGATTAAATTTAATAAATAGAGTTTTACACGAAATATAATTAGACTGCCTAAAAATAATTGCCTATGAAGCGCTTTTTTAATAAATAATTCTCTGTGAAGTGCGTGCAATGCAGAATTGATCCATAATGATTTCCAGAGCATTTCAAAAGTGCATCTTTCTTGATGTATAAAAATCTTGAATTAAAATTTGCATTTATAAAAATTCTGTGTAATAAAATATACAAAACATATTGTAATAATATATCATGTGTGACAAGCATTTGCCCCACATAATTGCATTTTAATGCATTTATATAATTTTTTATGATTCTTAGATTCTGTTTTTGGTTAGTTAAATGTAAGTGAATCTTTCTATAAACAAACAAGACGAATAAAAATTGATATGAAAAAATATAAATAAAAAGAAGTGTAAATTATTTCTTATAATCGCTGTGGGCGACCTGACGATTATTTTATCTATATATTTAAAATAATTTGGTAAAAAACCTTCACCAAGTCTAACAGCCTCAATCACTCGACCGATTTTGACAATTTCTTTTTCATTTGAAAGGTTATGACGTCTAGATATGTCATCAAGGGTCGCCTGGCCCCCCCCCCATTTTCGAACGAAATCGAAGACGCTCTTTCCCATTGTACATTCTCTATGGGGAAAAACCTTTTTACAATTTGCTAGCAACAACCATCAGACGGATTTCTATAATGTTATTTTAATTGAAAGGTTATGACGCTTAGATATGTCATCATGAGTCGCCGGCCCCCAACCATCTCCCATTTTTGAACGAAATAGAAAAACACTTATCCACCACATTCTCTATATGTTTTTTCGATTTCGTACCCAAATGGGTGTTTGTGGGGGGCAGACGACCTTTGATGACATATCTAGAGGTCATAAGCTTTCATATGAAATAAAAATTGTTGAAATCCGTCGGGTGGTTGTTGCTGGCGAACTGTCCAAAGGGTTTTTTCCTCGTAGAGAATGTACAGTAGGAAGTCGTTTTCTCGATTTGGTTCGAAAATGGGGGTTGTGGGGAACAGACGACCCTTGGTGACATAATAGACGTCATAATCTTTAATATAAAATAAAAATTGTCGAAATCGGTTTCGTGGTTGGAGCTGGGTAATTTCTGCAGGTTTACACATAGACAATGAACAGAGGAGTGTCTTTTCGATTTAGTTCGAAAATGGCCGGGGGGGGGGGGGGGGGCAAACGACCATTGATGACAAATCTAGACGTCATAACCTTTCAAATGAATAAAAAAAATGTCGAAATTGGTCTGGTGATTGGAGCTTGTGAATCTCTGAGGGTTTTACCATATTATTTTAAATATATAGGTCCCGAGAATTCCAACACAATGGCTTGTGAAAAATATTGTAAAATACCTATCGTAGGTTATGGAAACTGTTTAGTTAGGGTGATTTCATTCTGTATTTTTGGATCTGAAGACTTTTATGCCGAAATTCATGAAAAGTTTATACAAACCATTACAACTATATGAGGTTTATTGAACGATTTTATAATTTTAAAGGACTCTGTTGTCTACAATTAATATGAAATACACTATGGTTTTATGGTCTGTTCCACTAATCTTCATATTGAAGTGAAAAAAGTAGTGGCTAATAGCCTCGAAGCAGTGAGGTGGCAGGGGTAGTGCTAAGCAAAGTGGGTCCTGGCACGCCCAAAGGGCGGCGAGAGTGGCTAGTTGGAGTTTAAATTATACTAAATGAAATATTTGTCCCTTTTATATTAAATTATGCGTAATAATAGTAAATTATTATTTCTCTCGAATATTTTGATAATTAATGTAGCATGATGGAACAGATTTTCAAAGTAACATAATTTCGTTTTCTTTTTAATTAAGGAAATGATTTTTCAATTGTGTTAGATAAACCCTATTCTAAACGAATATTTCTCCATATATTTTTTGAATGAAAAGTTAATAAGCTTTTCTAAAGAATATAAATTTTCATTTTCCAAAATGTAATAGCAGTTTTCGCATTTCCATAAAATTTAAATTTGTAGAATACATTAGGAGATAATGATAATGATAATGATATATTTTATTGGCACAAGGTCCAGTTTAGGGCAAGCTGCGCCAAACACAAGGTCTATGAAGACCAGAGATAAAAACAGATGTAGAAAATAATATGACCCAACAGAACGAAAATAAAATGTACGTCACTAGTTGGAAAACAGAGGCAAGTTAAAACGCATAAAGGCATGGTTAAAATATTAGATAAAACAAAAAAAAAAACCAATGGCTTTTAAAAAACCAAAAAGTTTATGGTGAGGTATTTCGCCCACCAAGTCGTGTAATGTTGAAACAGATGAGCCAAAGTATTACAATATACATTAGGAGAAGCAAGGCTTTAAAACATTTTGATAATTCCTAGAGTGATTTATGTATTCGTAATAAAAAGAAAACAGAAGAAAGAAAGTTTGATATTAGAAAATTTCAAGTACAGCATTGTGAAAGCTGAAAAAAATAAATAAATCTTGAAATGACTCATCTGAATTTCAAGCACAACATAAAACTGAAAGAGTTCCTACCCATTCTGGAAGCTCATGAACAGATTACACTACAGAAAATGTATATTTACTCAATATTATTAAAATTCATTTACATCCTAATAGTTTTCTTCACTATCTAATAAGAAAACATTTTTTGCTATGAGAAGATTGTCATCATTTTGTATGGTTTGTACTTTAAAAAACCGTTCGCAGAAATCTTAAGGTTTTTTTTTTATTTTTATGTAATTTTTGTGTCTATTTATAATGTCTATAATTGTCTTAAATTTAAGTTTAGAAGTAAAATAATTCTATGCGCATGTTAAGCCCTTGCAAAATAGTCTGTGGTTGATACTCGTTAGATCCCTTGCTTTCTGACAATAACAGCTCATTCGAACATCATCTAAACTCATTATCTCAATATATACAGGGTCTAAAAGTATCTTCGCAATTCTAAAAACTATTTAAAATTAATTATTTTTAATTTAAATTGTTTAAAAAGTAAGGAAAATACACATGCAGTTACGGTATTTTGTATTCGAAAAAGAAATAATCAGTTTTTTTTATATAATTAAATAAAGATTTTATTTTTTTACTATTAGAACATTTAAACTCAGAAATTATTAGTTCAACACCATGGGAGCTTCTACAAGATCTCTCGCATTTCGGTTACTCAAAATCCTACTTGTTCTCCTAAATTTTTTATTCTATTCAGAAAGAGATGTCAGTGATGAAGATTTCAACTGTGTCTAGACCAAAATTTACTTCTTACCTGCTTAACAGATTTAAATTTGATAAGAAATACTTCACCTTTACCTGCAGTGGATACATATTGATTATAAAACGACAATATGATTGACCTGAAGACATTCAACGTACATTACACCAAAGAAATGATTCTTTATTAATTGAATATAAATAACAGTAAATGCATATCTTTGCTACATTTTGAATGTTTTTTAAAACCCAAAAGATACTCTTCAGACAGCCTGCATTACTAATTATCTTCCTCTTGTGTTTATAGAACACACTTTCGGGATTATATCAGAGGACACAAAGGATCAGAGATGCTGCAGTAGTTCGCACTGAAGAAATCTTCGAGGAAAAGAACATTAAAAATCACTCCTAAAATACGAAGCAAACAACCCCCTTTTAATTTGCAATAGTTAAAATCCCGAGAAAGATCTCTAAAAAAGCCCCATTCTTATGAGTATTCTTTCAACAAGTACTCTTAAGCATAAAACTTTAAACCTACGCCAAAATTAAACATAGCAATTAAAGAGGAACCATAAACAGACACAATTAATTTTCACGTCAATTTTATATTCCTCAAAATTTATTTTCCCCCTCTGCAACATAACCAGATGCTGGACAATCTGACCTATGTGATGATCAAGACGGAGGAGGTTTAAAAACAATGGGAAACCTTTATTGATATCTGTTAAATTCTCACGATTATTGCATTGATGAATCATCCGGAAAGATATCCAAAACTGGATCCTTACTTTTACAATAAGAAAATATGAGGAGAAGCCCTAGTGTGCTTTGTTTCCTATGTATTACCATTGTGTTTTCAGAGAATTAGAATGGTGAAACACACCTTGAATGATTGTTAATCGTACATCTCTGTCAGTTTGTATGCAAGAGTAGAAGTGGAAATTTCCTTCCTGGTAATGCTTAATTTATTGGTATACGATTTCAGAAGATTTTATTGGTTTAAATATGTTTTTGAAGTCCAGCGTTAAGTTTTAAATTTGAGTTCTTGTTATTTTTTATAAGCTTTGCATCACATGAAGAACCTAAAAATTAGAAAACAGAAAATAATTATATTATATACTAGCAGATATAAGGATATGAGATAGGGAATAATTACTAGATTACAATAATTATTATATTAAACGAACGTCATCAAATTAAATCCTTATATTTATTACTTACCCCGAAATTAAACGAACTTGCTACAACTGAGACAAACACATACAATGAATTTTGAACACTATTTGCACTTCCTCAAAATTGGTTTTCCCGCTCTCCAGCATTACATAGACAATCTGACCTACGTGATATTATGAAGCCGGACGAGGTTTACAAATGTTGGGAAACATTTATTAATATCCGTTTAATTCCGACGATTACTTCAGCGACAAATCGTTCGGAAAGACATCCAAAACTGGATCTTTATTGTTACCGTCAGAAAGTATCAGCAGAGCTACTCCTGTGTTTCATTTCCGAATTGTTTCCATTGTGTTTGCAGCGAATAGGAATGGTAAAGCACACTTTAAATGATTGCTAATCGCACATCTCTCTCAGTTTGTATGCAAGAGTATAATTGGAGATTTCCTTCCTGTTAATGCTTAATTTATTGGTATACGATTTCAGAAGATTTGATTTGTTTTAATGTGTTTTTGAAGTCTAGCGTTAAGTTATAAAATTTGAGTACTTGTTATTTTTATAAGCTTTGTATCGCATGAAGATAGCCTAAAAATTAGGGAACAGAAAATAATTATATTATATAATAGAAGATACAAGGATATGAGATAGGGTATAATGACTAGATTATAATGATTATTAGATCCAACGAATGTCATCAAATTAAATCTTTATACCTACCCCTAAATCAAACGTACTTGCTACAACTGAGACACAAGCACATACAACGAATTTTGAACACTATTTGCAATTCCTCAAAATTGGTTTTCCCGCTCTCCAGCATTACATAGACAATCTGACCTACTTGATATTATGAAGCCGGACGAGGTTTACAAATGTTGGGAAACATTTATTAATATCCGTTCAATTCCGACGACTGCAGCGACGAATCCTTCGGATATACATCCAAAACTGGATCTTTATTGTTACGGTCAGAAAGTATAAGGAGAGCTACTCCTGTGTTTCATTTCCGAATTATTTCCATTGTGTTTGCAGCGAATTAGAATGGGAAAGCATACTGTGAATAATTGTAGATCGTTCATCTCTGTCAGTCGGTTTGTCAGCATCGAAATAGAGATATCGTTTCTAGTAATTATTAATTTGTTGGTACTATCTGGTTTCAGTAGCTTTAACTGTTGATAATATGATTTTGAGTACTATCATTTTGTTGTGAAGTATGACTGCTTGTTATTTTGATTTGATAAACTTTTTGTTATATGAAGGTAGTTTAAATGGTATGAAATCGGGAATAATTATTAGATAGGGGAAGGCTTCATAATTTGAACTACCTGGGCATTTTTAATGTACAGTGATAGATAAGTATTTTAATGAAAAACAAGCGACACCATTTTTTAAACTTTATTTATTTTCAGAGCAATGTAATTAAATTTTTATGAAATACACTTTAAAGTAGAAAAATGTCATAGTATTAAATCGTGATAATGTTGATTATATCTAAGGTCATGTAGATAAAAAAAATTGTTAATTTACTGATTTTGTATAAATGCCCATCTTAAAGTATTATTTTCTTGATTTTTAGAAATTATTATAATTGTAATAAAATAATATTATCAACAATTTTATTTTTTAAGAATCAAATTCCATATTTAATTTTTATTGTGATTTTTGCATTTCCAAGCAAAATAAGATTTGTTTTCGGAATGATCCTTTATTGTTACACATCTTGGTTTAATTAATAATTCTTAAGAATCTAGCTGCATTTAAATTATTATTATTTTAAAGTGTCATGTTCTTTTAATGTATTGATAATTAAAATCTATCCTAATATTTCGATAATACAATGCCATGATATATGCACGCTTACATTTAAATTATAATTTTTTTCTTTTCTAAAAAATAAATAAAGAGTGTGAAGTATTTAACTAAGTAGTTAAATGTTGAAACACGTTTTATGTAGTTCAGACTCTGTTAATATTTATTAAAAAGATCCCTATATTTTAATTTAAAATGGTTTTATTTTGTTTAATTAACAAAAATTAATTTTATAATCATAATAAATACAACTGATGCTTATATGGTGCTTATTAACTTCCAAATGTGTATGATAAAATGTTCATGCCCTCCTGTTAATTGAGATAATTTTTTTCTAGAAAACGAATGCTAAGATGTGAACAACTGAAAATTCATTCAATAACTGTAAGCCAATTCAAATCCAATCACTCGATGTTAGACTAGACCAGGACTCGAGTCAGCCAACCTGCCTTAAATGGGCAAATACAAAACCAACCGAGTTCCATTTGTTCTTTAAATGAGAAAAGGTGACAATATAAACTTACCAATGTGGAAGATAGAACAAATTTGCGGTTGAATTTCAGTGCATAAGTGAATCATAATTTTATAAAATGACGGGAACCTGTCTTTTTCAAACAGCCACTGTTGTTAGTAGGACTACTTTACTCGAGTTACTCTTTTGTTTCTGGGTTTCTGTTTGTTACTCTTGATTCGCTATTGTTTCTCGAAACTTCTCAGATTCTCTTTTTTTACTCGCAATACTCTTTTTTTTCTCTAAGTTACTCGCAATGCTCTTGTTTCTCGAAACTTCCCAGATTCTCTTTTTTACTCGCAATACTTTTTTTTTCCTCTAAGTTACTCGCGATGCTCTTGTTTCTCGAAACTTCTCAGATTCTCTTTTTTTCTTCGAAATACTTTTTTTTTTTCTCTAAGTTACTCGCGATGCTCTTGTTTCTCGAAACTTCTCAGATTCACTTTTTATACTCGCAATACCCTTTTTTTTTCTCTAAGTTACTCACGATGCTCTTGTTCCTCAAAGTTACTCTCATTTCTCTTTTGTTTTTCCGAAATACTAATGTATGGAAAATTGGCGAAATAAAATGAAACTCAGGTTACGATGAAAATTGATTTATTTCTTAATAAAGTATATTACATTGTCAGTTCTTTTGTTTTGAATTCTTCAATCGTGCGTGGATAAGTTTCGTTTTTATCGTTTAAAGTACACACAAATAACTGGATACTCATTGACAAGTGTGCTGCGGATACTCTCGTTCAGTTTTTCAAAGATGTTGGTTTCATCAAGATCGATGATTTCCAATTCCGATTTTGAAAATTTTTGTAACTTCTGTTGTTTCCCTTTATTTCTAAAAACAGACATTAAATATGTTACAGAGATACAGAGGATATCCCATACAAAGTTTTTGTGGCGTTTTGACGTTTGAATAAAATTACACCCTGGGACCCCAATGGGAGGAACGTAGTCCTAGGTTAAAAAAATGAAAAATCTCAAGAAAAAAGAAATGAAAAGCAGAAGCAAATATGAAATGAAAGAAAACGAGTAACAAAGCTCATTGAAAAAGGACACGAGACAAAGGAAAATGAAAGCGAAACTGACTAACAATAACCAGAACCAGAACTAAAAAATACAAAACAAAAGATGAGAAAAAAAAGCAAAAGAAATTAAAACCTTAACTGACAGAAAACCTGAAGAATAACAAACCTCGGCAAAAGTTCGCATTAGTCAAATAAAACATGGCAATTCAAAACCCTTTTCACACCCTTGACAGCAACCAATTTCAACGAAAACAATTGGAAACATTACGCCCAATATCGAAAACGTGCCCATTCCAATTGACAATCATTCTTAAACAGCCAAATAAAAGACGCGTTTCAATTGCTAAGAGAAACCGCCTTGGAAATTCTTTCTTCCTCGTGTCCCATGACGGGTCGATTTCAACTTACAATAAACCTTGTTTAGATGTCCTGTGTTTGTATGCGATGGGGCGATGTCCCCAACGCGCAGTAATTGGGGATCGAGTCAGCATTTTGGGACTGGAGTAGAACCAGAGAAGGGATAGGGAATAAACTCTGAAAGCAACTCACCCCTGGAGCAAAACGTGAGAAGAATGCTGACTGATGTCGAGACTTAGTCATCTCTAACCTCCGGTCACTCTTCGCTACTTTCTTATCTCCTTTGCTACGAGAACCTTTGTTTGCATGGCAAGCAGATCCATATAGATAGAAGATGTGACGAGATTTCATTTACGTCCTAAAATTATTGAGAATGATCTTTAGGTATTTGTTAATTATTTAATATTAGAATTGTTATTGAGAACTATATTATATATTGAGTTATTATATTATATTATATTATTGAGTTATTATATTATATTATTGAGTCATTATGTTATATTATTGAGTTATTATATTATTGAGTTATTATATTATATTATTGAGTTATTATGTTATATTATTGAGTTATTATATTATGTTATTGAGTTTTTATATTATTTTGAATTATTGTATTATATTTTTGAGTTATATTATATTATTGAGTTATTATATTATATTATTGAGTTATTATATTATATATTGATTTATCGTATTATATTATTGAATTATAATATTATATAATTGATTTATTGATTATATTATATTGAGAATGTTTTTTAAATATTTGTAGAGGTTAACACAATATGTTTCTATGAAGATATGTCTTGCCCTTTCCGCAGTGTATTTATTAATATTAATTTCGTTTTTGATGTTTTCCACGATATCCTTTTTGATGTTTTCAACGATATCCTTTTTGATGCTTTCAACGATATCCTTTTTAATCTACATTATACCTCGACTAAATTGTGTCCAAATATGTTGACTGATTTTAATACGTCAACGTTATATCCAGGATTATTTAACTAAGTATTATTATATTCCCCAAAGCATTTACAGAACAGTAAACTTTAGTTATCACTAGCAGTCTTAATGATAGTTTGTCATGTACCATTCATGTTTGAAATAAAAATGAACCTCAATTAACATATTTAGGGTATTATCTAGTTCTCGAAAGGTGAAAGTGCTTACCTACATGATTAAATATTTTATGTATAAAATTACAGTTTTAACCATTATTTACGGAGACATTGTCATTCCATTTTTTAAAATTTTCGGTTGTTTCCATTAGGAATAATATCTCAATACATACTGAAAACATTACTTTTTTCAATCAGCTGTATTCAAAAAAAATAAAAGTGAACCAATTTGGAGATACAATATGAGAAATGCAACAAAATATTTCATTTCTTGCATATGAAAGAACTTCAGGAACAAGTGTGAATCACCTCAGATTCGTAATGGAATAAATCAGACTTTTTTCTTTCTGTTCAAATATTGATTGGTATCCAATGGAGTAGATGCTTTTAAGGGGAGTTGCAACCCTAAGTTCGTTAGAACCCTAACCCTGTTACTTTGATATACCTTTTCTCAAATTCTGTTATAGATTTATGTTTGAAATTTTTTTACAAGTAAAGTATATCTTTCTCATTATACTGACATGATTTTGTAAATAAAATCATAAACTTATTTTTCACAATTTTTTTTTGTTTCAGAACAAAAAATGGGAAATTGGCTATTTCGATGTACCTTTCCTCAAAATCTGTTATAGATACATGTTTGAAATTTTTATACAAGTAAAGTAGACCTTTCTCATTATGCTAAATTGATCTTTTGGTTAATTTTTAATTTTTTATAAATTTACAAAATATTTAATTAGACATAGTAAAACTATACCCTATTATGACACAAAAAAATTGTAAAAAATAAGTTTTTGAATTTTTAAAAAAATCATTTCAGTATAAAGAGAAAGATGTACTTTACTTGTATAAAATATTTGAAACATCAATCTATAGCAGATTTTGAGAAAATGTGCATCGAAGTAACAGGGTTAGGGTTAACGGATTTAGGGTTCCGACTCCCCTTAATGTTATATTTATTACAAAATAAAACTAACTCCCACCAAAATTCTCCAAGCGAAATAAAAAAGAAAATTACACGTTACGCATTCGCGGAAAAATTTGTGGATAGGAAATAGCATCTATATTGACGTTCTAACAGCAAAATTTCCTGGAAATCTCTTTTTTTTTCTAAGATTAACAAAAGATAATAAAAATACTTTTTGGATTCCAATCCGTATATTCTCTCCAAATGTCTCCAAATGAAGCAAAAAAGAAAACCACGCCTTCATGTGAAGAAAAATGCACGTATTCGCGGTAAAATTTATGGTTTTGGGAATAACATTTATACTGACACTCTACCAACAACATTTCTTGGAATTATCTTTTTCCTCTGAGATGAACAAAAGATAATAAAAATACTTTTTGGAGTCCAATCCGTAAAAAAGAACTCATTAAGTCACTAGAAATCCCTTACTATGTTTTAACAGCACTGCACCCACTGAT
>BGPR01041562.1:0-13578 GCA_013235015.1 Araneus ventricosus | reverse complement strand
TTCAGATTACTAAATCATTTACTAAGGTAAGATGCGCCTGCTCGAGACTCGATTCTTCCTCGTAATTAATAATTTATTTAGTTTCGTTGTAGGGGGCGCTTCATATGCGCATTAGTAGGTAAATTCATAAAATATCAAATAGCGTGCGCAGTATCATGTCTACAGACGGGTTGCCACTTCATAATACACCACGCTCTTCTATCTGCATTTCAAAAGTATATTCTAGTAAAGAACTCAATTTAAAGCTACAGAAGGAAGTTATTGTAGCAAAAATTAAAATCAAATATCTTATCTCTTCAACAAAATGGCAACTGAAAGTGCTATTCGAAGAACGGGTGACGTCAGTGCGAATATGAAAAGTCGGCTTTAATGAAAGACTGTAAATGGAACTGAAGAAAGAACGTGACAAGGTTTATCACTATAGATATTAAAAGAAATTGCCGTATTATCGAAACCGGTGTTCTCCGTGGTTCTGGCATTTCAGTTGCTGAAACGCCAGTTTAAATTCAACAACAAGGAAAAAAATGATTTCAATCTTCTGCTTGCGCTGCTCACAGATAAGCACTTCTGTTGAAGGACTTCGTTGCTTCCACTGTGACAACGATGAATCTAGGACTGCAGTCACTGAAAACATTCATCCTCCAGTGCCGGAACCTGGAAATGTAAGTCCTGGATACTACGTACCAGCGGCAGATGCAAGTACTCAAACGATTGAAGAAGACTTCATGCTCCTCGAACCAACTCGAGGAGCAAGTACTCAGACTACAGACAATGACTTAAATCTTCTTGCGCAAATTGTCGGATGTCATGGACACGAAAACTGTATAATCAAGGATTGCTGCTCCAACGGAAAAACCTCGCAAGATTTTGGTCAGGTTGCCACTGCAAAAAAGAATCCTCTTCCAGCGAATCCGAATAGAAACCAAGACGATTCTGATAATAAATCTTATGACATAGACAAATCTGCAATGGTCGGAACTTTGCTAGAAGCTGCGGATGAACCGCACTTAGCTTCACAACGACGGACATACCTTAATGAACAATCCTCAATAGATGAATATGAAAATGAACCCGAATCCGACGGGGTGCTTAGAATGCAGGGAACTATGGAACCGACAGAACATGTAAATAACGTTGGTAAACTAGATTTTGCGGGTTCGATTCTTTTTCATTTCGAAAACCCAACGCTGAATTACTTCCCGGATAGTTCCGTCAATGTCGAAGGACAAGAAAAAGGCAACAACCCTCCGGTCTTGTCTTCTCTTTGTCAAAGAAATCCTCAAGAAAATTTGGTCACAGCAAAGACAGTAGCAGAGGAGAATGCCCGAACCTCGTATGGTATGAAGAAGAGGAATTGTGGGAAGTGTAGAAGATATTTTCTTAAGGAATCGACATTTTACGCTCATGTGCAAAATAACTGTGACCCGAATCCCTTCAAATGTGATAAATGTGACGCGAAATTTCCCTTATTATGTAATCTGACGCAGCATCAGCAGTTGCACACTGGTGAGAAACCTTTTAAGTGCAGCCAGTGTGATTATGCCTGCCGCAGGGTTTGGATTCTAATACACATATGAAAAAGCACACTAAGAAATGATTTATTATGGCTGGCGTTCCTGCAAATGTTACGATGAAGAATGATTTTCGAAATATTTTTTCGCCTACAATCTCATCATTTTTCTGTATTGAAGTAACAGCCACCAGTTTGTAAACGTTTTTAAAATTGCCTATGCTAAAACTTTTTTTAGATTTTATTTCAGGAATGGATTTTATATAAATAAATGTCTTATCAAATGCATCAGTTTTACATTTTAAAACCAAACAAAACAAGCCAAATCACTGCGGAAAGCACGACATTCCTGCCCATGCCACAATTATAGATGATTTTTGAATTATTAAATGCCCGACGAACCCTTGAGTTCCAAAGATCATCATCTCATCTTTTTTCTGTGTTGAAATTAAAGTCCCCAAATTGTAAAAATATTTCTCTTTTCTAAAACAATTTTTAGATTTTATTTCAGGAATGACTTTTGTAGAAATAAATATCTTAACAGATTCCTTCGTTTCATGTTTATAAATCAGTACTTCTATATAAAATATTTATTGCTCTTTTATTAATTAATAATGTTAATTTCAGAGCTCTGAGTACCTGTATTGCATATACTGATAACTGAAATCATTTGCTATTAATAAGGAAATTATTCTATTTAAGGGAAAGTAGAAAATATTTTAACCCTCAGACTCCTAAGCCGGCCGTAACCGGCCATACATCTCCTATACTAGTGGGGCGAATTTCGGCCGCTTGCTGTTCTGAATGGGAGGAGAAGGCAGTTGGGGGAGTGGTTATTAAGGGCCCTTTTTGGGTTGAGATAGGAGATGAAATTCCTGCCATTCACATCTCCCACCACCCATGAGAAAAGATGAAACGGACGGGCAAATCCATTTCACCGATCAATTAGTGAACAGATCTCCGCATCAAACTGTACTAGGATAGTGAAACATCTTGGTAATTAGATGGTTGAAATGTTTCTTTCTTCTGTAGTATAAAATGAAGAATCTTATTTGTTAGGAACTTTATATCATTTGAAAAGTAAAGTTTTTCCGTCCGCTTTTTTTGTGGGAGTTTTTGGAGCAAGAGTCGGTATTGTCTGTGCAGCTCCAAGCGAATGGCAAAAAAGAAATCCTGTTTGGTATCAGCTAGTGTGGCCTCACGTGCATCGAATTATCGGAATTTTAAACTTGTAAACTAAGAGCCATTCACGAACGTTATAATTGGATACAAAAATTGCGTTGATTCCGTGAATATTTCACTTATCCTTCGGATTCTCAGTTGAATGAAAATGGCAACGTATTCTCAAAGTAGAACATATAATCAGTGGCGAATACAGAATTCGGATATGGAGGGGGGGGGGGCGGAGATCATAAAAATTCTGTTTCGTCTCGTCCTGACAAATATCAAACCTCGTGGCTTATGTAAACGAAAGCAATTTAACTTTACAGACTTTACTCTCCTGACAATAAGAATCATAAATAACATTACAATACTTTAGATAATTTAATAAAAAAAACAATGCAATAACTAGACAGAAAAGGTTTCCGACCGCTTCAACGTTACAAGTACAAGTGGAATGACTAAAAAAGTAGGAAAATTTTCAAGCCAGAAAGCAATGTTGTCACGTTTTTATTATTTTTTAGAAAATGGGAAATTGAGAAGAAACAGCTGTAGTGATTTTATATAAAATCAAACATTCAGGTTTAGCTATGTGGGGCCCAATAGTCACCCCACTGGATTCGCCACTGAAT
This sequence comes from Araneus ventricosus, assembly GCA_013235015.1. NCBI lineage: Eukaryota > Metazoa > Arthropoda > Arachnida > Araneae > Araneidae > Araneus > Araneus ventricosus. Next base: position 10,275 of record BGPR01041562.1, on the reverse strand, counting down.
CTCCTCTAGATAGTTCAGAAAATAAAACAGCGAAGGGGTGAAAACGATCATTTAGTGAATTTGGAACAAATGTTTCCTTTACAATTTTTCAGAACGAAATCGTAAACTGGAGTTTAAAACCAAATGGCAAATCCAGTGATTCAGGAAATGCAACAAGAAAGGTAAATGCAATTTGGATAAGCTTTTTTCTCTAGAATTATTTACCGAGCGATGCGAGGTTTCTGTTTCAACTCGAAAAATCAGCATTTCGTCTGTCTGTAATTTGTTTGTTCCGCAGTCACGACCAAACGAGTTTTTCGATTTTCTTCAAATTTTACATGATTAACTCAATGAAAACGATGCATATGATTTTTTTTTATTCCGTTTCAAAATGGTGGCTGTTTTAATGATTTTAGTTTTTGGGCGAGTTTGGCACCCTTGAAACACTTGAATCATTTTGGTAAAGGCGAGACATTTCATTGTAATCTTGTTAATATTGATGAAAGCAGAGATTTTTGTAATATGATTGTATGATGATTTTCGAAATATTAGTTGCCCGACGAACCCGAGAGTTCTAAAGATCTCATCTTTTTTCTGTGTTGAAATTAAAGTCCCCATTTTGTAAACAATTTTAAAAGAACCTTTTCTGAAACAATTTTTAGATTTTATTTCGGGAATGAATTTTGTATAAATAAATATCTTAACAGATTCCTTCGTTTCACGTTTATAAATGAGTACTTTTACACAAAATATTATTTCTGTTTTATTAAATAATAATTTTAATTTCAGAGCTCTGAGTAGCTGTATTGCATGTACTAATATCCGAAATCTTTTGCTATTAATTAGAAAATTATTTTATTTGCGGGAAAAGTAGAAAACATTTTAAATGCTTTTTTCCACTGTAGTATAAAGTGAATAATCTTATTTGTTAAGAACTTTATATCATTTGAAAAGTAAAGTTTTTCCGTCCGCTGTTGTTGCGAGATTTTGTGGATACAGAGTCTGTATTGTTTATGCTGCTGCACGCGAATAGTAAAAAAGAAATCGTGTTAACCCCTTAAATGGCGTGTCCTTACATGCATGGAATTATCGGAATTTTAAACTTAAAAACTAAAAGCCATTCATAAACGTTATAATAGGATACAAAAATTCCGCGGAATCCATAAACATTTCATTTATCCTTCAGGTTCACAGTTGAATTAAAAATGACAACGCATTCTCAAAGCAGAAGATGTCATCTAATTAGATGGTTGAGAAAATAAAACAGCGAAGGGGTTAAAATGATCATGTAGTGAATTTGGAACAAATGTTTTCTTTACAATTCAGAATAAAATCGTAAACTGAAGTTTAAAACCAAATGGCAAATCCAGTGAATATATATATTCCAAAAGACTTGTTCTCTTCTCTATAAAATTATGGCCTTTCATTAAAAATATTAATTTCACTGAGAACCACGAGCAAGCAGCCAACCCTTTTCGAATCATTAATCATCTGTCATTCGTCAGAGCGGTTTGGGGGGGGGGCGTAGTCTTTGGAGCCGCATTGAAATACGCCTTGGCATGTAGTTTAGTCCTTGCTGGTTCAAAGACGAATGGCTAACTTGATTCAAACACTTCCGTACTTGAAAGCATATCGTTTTGTGTTTTCAAAAAACCGATAAAGTTTGGTTCGCAGCGGGCGGTTCGTAAACTGTTCGCGCTTCTCTCGCTTCGAACCAAAAATGATGAACAAAAAGCCCTGTGTGAAGAGCTGCTTGCGAACGGTTCAGTTTGCTGACGAACATGTACAGTCCGCAACTTTATGGATCGGACAGTCGCTATAACTCGGGGAGTTATTATCGGGATCTTCGCAAAAACTGGTGTCTCGAGGAGAAGATTCCGAATAAAAAAGTCTCCTTGGGACATTTGCATGGATACCACTTCCGATAATAATTTACCGATTTATAGCGACTGTCCGATCTATAAAGTTGCGGACTGTACATATGCGCCTTAACCCTGGAATGATAACGTTGGGTGAAATTGACTTCTCCTCCCATTCAAACTGCGATTATGTCACTGTTAGAAAAGGTCCTATCTCGTAAGCGGTGAAAGATACGAGAAAAAAGTCAATTAGAAAGTTGTAGAGCACTCTCGAGTTAGTACGAAAAGACACATTGCGCACATTGATACTCGAAACAGAATGTAAAAAATGAACTTTTGCTTCATGTGATTTTCAACACTATGGTGTCGTGAAACGCAAACGAAGCGAGAAATCCAGTCCAGAGTGCAAATGTGTATAGCGGCTAACGGAGAGCATTTTGAGCAATACAAATAAATGATCCAGAAGACAGGGACGTGTCTCAGTTTCTTTCTTTCACTCTTTATGACATGACAATTTTCGAAATCGCGACCAAACAAATGTTCATTTTTTGCATCGTATTTTGAGTATAAATGAGCGCACGGTATCTTTTCGTCCTAAACCGAGAGCGCTTTACAACTTTCTAAGTTGTCTAAAGTCTAACTAAAAAGACTAAACCGTAATTACAAATTATAAAATTCTTTTTATAAATTTCAATGTCTACCTTTCTCTGTTAAATGAAATTAAACCCATCTCTCTATGTTATATGGTTGCAGAGCTATGAGCGTTTAGCTTTAGCACGAAATTCGAAGTAATTCAACAATGGACCTTATGCACCGTTTGGGTTCGAGAGTATAGAAAAACAGCTGTGGAGGAATAAACAAAACGATAGGCCTATAAGAGACTCAGAAATAAAAGCAGTTCTGAGTCAGCTGTTTAAGACTGACCAATGGCTGCCACCGGCAGGTCACGTATCGGAGGATGTGACGTCACATGCATAAAGTCCATTCTTGAGTAATACTTCGCGTGATCCTCAGATCGATGAATGAATTGCCTTAGTCTGCGTGTGCACGCATCTGTCGTTGGGTCGTCATCAAATTTTTCGTGATTTTCGCCAACGTTTCAGCTCGTCTGTGACTAATCCGTAATTCTAAATTCTAAAATTCTTTTTGCAATCTTCAATTCTACCTTTCTCTGTTAAACGAAACTAAAATCTTATTTGGTTACGGAGCAATAAGCGTTTAACTTGAGCGCGAAAAGCGTCATAATTTTATTCTTTCCCGACATACCATTAGACCACTATGGAGAGAAGTAAGTCTACGTCAAAAACACTTCACTTCAACTTATAATAGAACGATATAACCTGATGTCGAAGATAGGATTATTTTTAGTTATTACACTTAATACGGAATATAAGACTAGGGAATTTAATTTTGTATTCTCCAATACAACTCTATCAATTTAAAATTCTTCGTTATTTTCACTAACTTTGAAGCTCGACTGGGAATAAACCGTAATATAAAATTCTAACATTATTTTTGCAATCTTCAGTGTCTATCTCTCTCTGTTAAATGAAACTAAAACCAACTCTCTATGTTACTTGTTTGCGGTTCTGTAAGTGTTTAACATTAGCGCGAAAAACGTCATATTTTTTTTATTTCTCGATACACCTTTAAACCACTATGGAGAGAAATAAGTCGACGTGAAAAACACTTCCTTCAGACTTATAATAGAACGATATAAGAATGGGCACAATGCAAGTATCTCCTACATATGTGCACCTGCCGGAATGTTAAACGTTTTTCACGATACCCATCATAGTTTGCTCCACATGGCAAAAGACAATTTGAAAATAAATGGTCAATCTCATTCAATAATACTTTCCGATTTGAACCTGGTGTCGAAGACAGAATTATTTTTAGTTATTAGACTTAATAAGTAATATAAGACTAGCGAATTTAATTTTGTATTCTCCAATATATTTTGAAATAAATATATAATGGATTCCTTAATTCTTTTTAATTTACACTTATAACTTCGAGAAGAAGAAAAGCAAATTGGACATCGAAAGTTGTAAGTAATACAAATCACAAGAAGAAATTTTCGAAGTTATTATTGTAATTTAAGTTAAAATGTATGTTGGGGAATGGTTCATGTATTATTTGAATCTTCTTGAGCAAAAAGACATATTCATGTCTTTAACAGCTAGATTTCTGTAACATTCCACTTTTTCTGCTCTCAACTAAATTTCAATAACATCTTTGTGAACAGTAACAACTTCTAAATTAGATGCAGTGGAGATGATTATTTGTATACGTAACATTCACTTTCGATTGTAAATTAAATATTTCTCAAATGTTACTTGAAACAATCAGAAAACTAATCGCTAGGTCACGTGGTTGGAGAAAATAAGGAAATTTCAGAGTACTAAATCATTCACTGAGGTAAGATGCGCCTGCTCGAGACTCGATTCTTCCTCGTAATTAATAATTTATTTAGTTTCGTTGCAGGGGGCGCTTCATATGCGCATTATTAGGTAAATTCATAAAATATCGAATAGCGTGCGCAGTATCATGTCTACAGACGGGTTGCTACTTTATTATACACTACGCTCTTCTATCTGCATTGCAAAAGTAACGGTTCTATTCTCGTACCCCGGTTGGGTTGGAAGCGTTTCGCCTTTGGATCGCGGGTCGTTGATGGCTTTTTCTCGACCGAAAGAAAGCTTCCGATTCTCGTACCTCGGTCGTTTCGAACATCTCGCTTTACGCTAGGAAGTGACATATTTCTGTTCCGCGTGCAGCAAATCAAGCGATCGTCTGCGATATTTTTGTTTATGGTTTCAGATTCAGTTCGAGTTTTGAATCGCGAAAGGAACTGTGGAAAAGCTTACATTTGCTTCCCAATTCAAAATTATGATGGATTATTTTGAAAAATATCCACAAATTTTAAATGAAAATTTGATCACATCTTTTCAAAAGACATCAATTGTAAAAGGTGGGATGATTTAACTTTTGCTCTTATAAGATGCATTATAATATATCTTTCTTGCTTTCATAAGTCAATTGTTATGGGTGTTAAACCATTTATCTTTTACAAAATATACATTTATAATAATATTATACATTTATAGAACATAAATTGCAGTCTTTTTTTCAATATATTGATGTAATTTTACCAGTTTTTTAGATAGAGGAAAAGTAATAGACTTTTTTCCATGCCAATTATTTTAACATGAATAAATCTTATAAATTAATATTACAAACCATTTATTTATTTTTCCAATTTCATAAGAAAATAAAGCACGAAGAAAAGTTATTAAGGTTTCCGAACACGTTCGGAGTACTTTTTTTTTAAAATTTTGAAATAGAAACACCAAAATATGTTTTTTAGATTTACATTTAATAAAGATTAATATTAGAGTATGATTTTTGAGTATAAATTATTACAAATTTACAAAAATCTTAAATTTCTGCTGCTTTTCAGAGGATATTCCTCAAAACTTCAAACATGCTACAGGTCAAACTTTTGTAATAATTGAAATAAAACTAATACTAAAATAAACTACATACTATGGACTAGTGCATGTACTAGAATCTTAACATTCTTTGGATAAATAAAAATTTTAGAGCTAATCGAACAATCATTATAAGATTATCAGCATATTTTCTATGTCATTTGTCAAATAAAAAACCATAATTAAAACAATATCGTTACAATATACAGTATTCTAGTACATTCACTAGAGAAACATTTGAAGAAAGTTTTCACAAAATTTCAGAACAATCGAATGATAATATCTTGAGTTATCATGTTTGAAGTTTGAAAAATAAACATAAAATCTAATTTTCAGAAAAATCAAATTTATTTTTCCCACGCTCTCAAATTAAGTATCTAAACTTTAAAAAAATTTCCTATATAAAAATATACTGACATCATATTAACTTGAAAAAATGCAGTTTAAAAGAATTTTTGACAGATTTCTGTCCCATCAAATGACAACTTTCGGTTAATAAAACGCCCACTTCCGGTTTTCAGTTTGTTATAAAACGATTAATGTCTCATCTTTTAATTAACGTACCGACAAAAGTAAGTATTTTTTTTGGAAAGGCAAATGAAGGAACTATCCAAAACATCAAAAATTAAAAAAATGGAATTTTGGTCGAAAATCGACTTTTCAACGTGTTCGGATACCTTAAATTCAGCAAGTTTTCACAACATTAAAAAAATTACATCTTTATCAAGGAACAAGAAAAATTCTTTTATTGTCAGATTTTTCAATTACTTTTTCAATATTTGACAAATTTCTTTGAATTATAACCCAAATAAAGAAAATTGTAATGATATATACGAAATGAGGAAAGTCATTCCACACTCAATGTTTAAAAAATGTTAAAATGTTACCCTAATTTAATTTAATAAGAAAATATTAAGTAATTAAATATTTAAATGCAATTAATCTTAGCTAATTATGAAATATCATTATTGACTATCTTGATGTAGTAGTAAAAGATTTAACTACTTTTAAAGATGTAATTACTTTAGATTGTCGTATTAAATTATTAGATTAAATTATTTAATTTCGATAAAAGATTTAACTACTTTTAAAAAATCTAAAGTAATTGATAAATTCTTCTTCAGATTGGTCAAATGGATTATATTCATTCCGATAAACCCTTTCAAAACACAATTAACGTCTTAGCAGCCTCCATTTGAAACGAAAATTTGATAAGTACTGATATCGAAACAACGCTTATCACAAGCGAATAGCGTTCACGCCAGGCAAAGAGCTGGCGAGAAATCGGAGTCCTTTTTTCGACCGAGCGAGATCCCAACCGGTTGGAAAAACGAGTACGAGAATCGCACTTGTCATTAACGGTTCAAAAAGTTACGTCTCCCAACCCAACCGGGGGTACCAGAATAGACCCGTAAATCACTCTAAACAACTCAATTTAAAGCTGAAGAAGGAAGTTATTGTAACATAAATTAAAAGCAAATATCTATTCAACGAAATGGCAACTTGCTGTGCTATTCGAAGAACGGGTGACGTCAGTGCGAATATGAAAAGGCGGCATTAATGAAAGAGTGTACATGGAACACCAGAAAGAACGAGATACGTGAGAAGGTGTATTACTATTGATGTTAAAAGAAACTGTAACATTCCTCAAAACAGATGTTCTCCGTGGTTTTGGCAGTTCAGTAGCTGAAACGCCATTTTAGATTCAACAACAAGGAAAATAATGATTTCAATCCTGTGCTTGCGCTGCTCACAGATAAGCACTTCTGTTGAAGGACTTCGTTGCTTCTACTGTGACAACGACGAATCTAGGACTGTAGTCAATGCCAACTTTCGTACTTCAGTGCCGAAACCTGGAATTGTAAGTTCTGGATACTATGTACCAGCGGCAGATGCAAGTACTCAAATGGCTGAAGAAGACTTCATTCTCTTCGAACCAACTCGAGAAGCAAGTACTCAGACTACAGACAATGACTTTAACATTCTTGCGCAAACTGTTGGACGCCATGAACACGAAAACTGTACGAAAAGGGATTGTTCTTCGCAAGGAAAAACCTTTCAGGATTTTAACCAGGATTTCACTGCAAAAGAGAATCGTCTTCCATCGAATCCGAATAGAAACAGAGGCGCTTTTCATGATCAATCTTATGACATATTCAACTCTGCAACGGTCGGAACTTTGCTAGAAGCTGCGGATGAACCACACGTATCTTCACAACAACAGACGTATTTTTATGAACTATCTTCAACTGATGAATACAAAATAAACCCGAATTCGATGGGATGCTTAGAATGCAGGGAACTATGGAACCGACAGAATATGTAAATAACGTTGGTAAACTAGATTTTGCGGGTTCGATTCTTTTTCATTTCGAAAACTCAACGCTGAATTACCTCCCGGATAGTTCCGTCAATGTCGAAGGACAAGAAAAAGGCAACATCCCTTCGGTCGTCTCTTCTCTTTGTCAAAGAAATACTTGTACCAGCAAGTGCTTTCAAGAAAATTTGGTCACAGCAAAGACAGTAGCAGAGGAAAATGCCCGAACCTCGTATGGTATGACGAAGAAGAATTGTGGGAAGTGTAGAAGATCGATTTTTAAGGAATCGACATTTTATGCTCATATGCAAAATAACTGTGACACGAATCCCTTGAAATGAGATAAATGTGATTCGAAATTTCGCTTCCAATATATACTATTGCAGCATCAGACGGTGCACACTGGAGAGAAGCCATTTAAATGCAGCCAGTGTGATTATGCCTCCGCCTGGCCATTTAATCTCAATAAACATCTGAAAAAGCACACTAAGAAATGATTTATTATGGCTGGCGTTCTTGCAAAAGTTATCGTGAAGCATGAATTTTGAAAAGGTTTTCCGTCAACCTTCTCATGCATTTACTGTGTTGAAATAACAACCACCAATTTTTGAAAGTTTTAAAAATTGCGTGTACTAAAAAGCTTTTAGATTCTATTCCAGGAACGGATTTTATATAAATAAATGTCTCTTTACGTACATTAGTTTTCTATTTTTAAACCAAAAAAGCCAATTCACTTAGCCTCGTGTTCAAAATCAGTGTGACCCATATCCCTTGAAATGTGATAAATGCCATATGGAATTTTCTTTTGAAAGTAAACTGATTGAGCATCAGCCCGTGCACACTAGACAGAAGCCGTTCAAATTTCAATCAGTGTGCTTGTGCTTTCGCCTGGTAAAGGGAGTTTCGGTGGACATTTTATGACACACATCGGAAATGATTTATTATGGCTGGAAGTCCTGCAAATGTTACGATGAAGGATGATTTTCGAAATGTTTCTTCGCCGACAATCTCGCCATTTTTCTGTATTGAAATGACAGCCACCAGTTTGTGATGCTGATTATCGCTTTCTGATTTTATTTCATTAATGTATTTTATATAAATAAATGTCTCATCAGATACATCAGTCTTACATTTTTAAAACAAGAGAAGCCATTTCACTGCGGAAAGCGCGGCATTCCTGCTCAAGTCAGAATTGAAGATGATTTTCGAAATATTAGATGCCCGACGAACCCGTGAGTTCCGAAGATCATCATCTCATTTTTTTCTGTGTTGAAATTAAAGTCCCCATTTTGTAAACATTTTTAAGAGCCTTTTCGAAAACAATTTTTAGATTTTATTTTAGGAATGACTTTTGTCGAAATAAATGTCTTATCAGATTCCTTCGTTTTACGTTTATAAATCAGTACTCTAATATAAAATATTTATTGCTGTTTTATTAATTAATAATGTTAATTTCAGAGCTCTGAGTAGCTGTATTGCATATACTAATAACTGAAATCCTTTGCTATTAATTAGGAAATTATTCTATTTAAGGGAAAAGTAGAAATATTTTAACCCTGACTCTTAAGCCTGTCGTAACCGGCCATGCAATTTCTATACTAGTGGGGCGAATTTCGGCCGGATGCTGTTCTGAATGTGAGGAGAAGGCAGTTGGGGCAGTGGTCATTAATTAGCCCCCTTTGGGTAGAGATAGGAGACGAAAGGCCTGCCTTTCACATCTCCCACTACCCAGGAGAAAAGATGAAACGGGACGGGCAAATACATTTCACCGATCAATTAGTGAACAGATCTCCGCATACTACTGTATTCGGATTTAAAAAAAAATAAATAGTAGTTAGAGGGTTGAAATATTTCTTTCCACTGTAGTATAAAATGAATAATATTATTCGTGAAGAATTTTATACCATTTTAAAACTACAGTTTTCCCGTCCGCTGTTTCTGTGGGATTTTGTGGAGCCAGAGTCGGTATTGTCTATGCTGCTCCATGCGAATGGTGAAAAAGAAATCGTGATTTGCCTTAGCGGCTGTGGCCTCACGTGCATCGAATTATCGGAAATTTAAACTTTAAAACTAAGAGCAATTCTTAAACGTTATAATTGTATACAAAAATTGCGTTGAATCCATAAATATTTCACTTATACTTTAGGTTCCCAGTTGAATTAAAATGGCAACGCATTCTCAAAGCAGAAGATATCATCAGTGGTGAATACAGAATTTGGATCTGGGGGGCGGGCTGAGGTCATAAAAATTCTGTTTCGTCTCGTCCTGACGAATGTCAAACCTCGTGGCTTGTGTAAACCAAAACACTTTAACTTTGCAGACTTTACTCACCTGACAATAAAATACTTTCGATATTTTAATAAAAAAAATACAAGGAAAAATACTAAGGATGACACCTTAGACTGCATTATCCTAATAAGAATGTATCATTACTTTTTGCAATTTTTTTATGGAAAACGTTACAATATTTCGATCAGAACAATTTTCAGTTTTATCCATGTTAACTTCTCGTAAATTACGGGTAGATTGGAGAGCGTTCCGTTTTGAAGCCACTTAAAGGTTATTTCGGTACGGTCGTCATTTTGAACTTTGATGGCATGGCGAGGATGACACCTTAGCCTACATT
>BGPR01041561.1:0-13578 GCA_013235015.1 Araneus ventricosus | reverse complement strand
ATCAGTGGGTGCAGTGCTGTTAAAACATAGTAAGGGATTTCTAGTGACTTAATGAGTTCTTTTTTACGGATTGGACTCCAAAAAGTATTTTTATTATCTTTTGTTCATCTCAGAGGAAAAAGATAATTCCAAGAAATGTTGTTGGTAGAGTGTCAGTATAAATGTTATTCCCAAAACCATAAATTTTACCGCGAATACGTGCATTTTTCTTCACATGAAGGCGTGGTTTTCTTTTTTGCTTCATTTGGAGACATTTGGAGAGAATATACGGATTGGAATCCAAAAAGTATTTTTATTATCTTTTGTTAATCTTAGAAAAAAAAAGAGATTTCCAGGAAATTTTGCTGTTAGAACGTCAATATAGATGCTATTTCCTATCCACAAATTTTTCCGCGAATGCGTAACGTGTAATTTTCTTTTTTATTTCGCTTGGAGAATTTTGGTGGGAGTTAGTTTTATTTTGTAATAAATATAACATTAAGGGGAGTCGGAACCCTAAATCCGTTAACCCTAACCCTGTTACTTCGATGCACATTTTCTCAAAATCTGCTATAGATTGATGTTTCAAATATTTTATACAAGTAAAGTACATCTTTCTCTTTATACTGAAATGATTTTTTTAAAAATTCAAAAACTTATTTTTTACAATTTTTTTGTGTCATAATAGGGTATAGTTTTACTATGTCTAATTAAATATTTTGTAAATTTATAAAAAATTAAAAATTAACCAAAAGATCAATTTAGCATAATGAGAAAGGTCTACTTTACTTGTATAAAAATTTCAAACATGTATCTATAACAGATTTTGAGGAAAGGTACATCGAAATAGCCAATTTCCCATTTTTTGTTCTGAAACAAAAAAAAATTGTGAAAAATAAGTTTATGATTTTATTTACAAAATCATGTCAGTATAATGAGAAAGATATACTTTACTTGTAAAAAAATTTCAAACATAAATCTATAACAGAATTTGAGAAAAGGTATATCAAAGTAACAGGGTTAGGGTTCTAACGAACTTAGGGTTGCAACTCCCCTTAAAAGCATCTACTCCATTGGATACCAATCAATATTTGAACAGAAAGAAAAAAGTCTGATTTATTCCATTACGAATCTGAGGTGATTCACACTTGTTCCTGAAGTTCTTTCATATGCAAGAAATGAAATATTTTGTTGCATTTCTCATATTGTATCTCCAAATTGGTTCACTTTTATTTTTTTTGAATACAGCTGATTGAAAAAAGTAATGTTTTCAGTATGTATTGAGATATTATTCCTAATGGAAACAACCGAAAATTTTAAAAAATGGAATGACAATGTCTCCGTAAATAATGGTTAAAACTGTAATTTTATACATAAAATATTTAATCATGTAGGTAAGCACTTTCACCTTTCGAGAACTAGATAATACCCTAAATATGTTAATTGAGGTTCATTTTTATTTCAAACATGAATGGTACATGACAAACTATCATTAAGACTGCTAGTGATAACTAAAGTTTACTGTTCTGTAAATGCTTTGGGGAATATAATAATACTTAGTTAAATAATCCTGGATATAACGTTGACGTATTAAAATCAGTCAACATATTTGGACACAATTTAGTCGAGGTATAATGTAGATTAAAAAGGATATCGTTGAAAGCATCAAAAAGGATATCGTTGAAAACATCAAAAAGGATATCGTGGAAAACATCAAAAACGAAATTAATATTAATAAATACACTGCGGAAAGGGCAAGACATATCTTCATAGAAACATATTGTGTTAACCTCTACAAATATTTAAAAAACATTCTCAATATAATATAATCAATAAATCAATTATATAATATTATAATTCAATAATATAATACGATAAATCAATATATAATATAATAACTCAATAATATAATATAATAACTCAATAATATAATATAACTCAAAAATATAATACAATAATTCAAAATAATATAAAAACTCAATAACATAATATAATAACTCAATAATATAACATAATAACTCAATAATATAATATAATAACTCAATAATATAATAACTCAATAATATAACATAATGACTCAATAATATAATATAATAACTCAATAATATAATATAATATAATAACTCAATATATAATATAGTTCTCAATAACAATTCTAATATTAAATAATTAACAAATACCTAAAGATCATTCTCAATAATTTTAGGACGTAAATGAAATCTCGTCACATCTTCTATCTATATGGATCTGCTTGCCATGCAAACAAAGGTTCTCGTAGCAAAGGAGATAAGAAAGTAGCGAAGAGTGACCGGAGGTTAGAGATGACTAAGTCTCGACATCAGTCAGCATTCTTCTCACGTTTTGCTCCAGGGGTGAGTTGCTTTCAGAGTTTATTCCCTATCCCTTCTCTGGTTCTACTCCAGTCCCAAAATGCTGACTCGATCCCCAATTACTGCGCGTTGGGGACATCGCCCCATCGCATACAAACACAGGACATCTAAACAAGGTTTATTGTAAGTTGAAATCGACCCGTCATGGGACACGAGGAAGAAAGAATTTCCAAGGCGGTTTCTCTTAGCAATTGAAACGCGTCTTTTATTTGGCTGTTTAAGAATGATTGTCAATTGGAATGGGCACGTTTTCGATATTGGGCGTAATGTTTCCAATTGTTTTCGTTGAAATTGGTTGCTGTCAAGGGTGTGAAAAGGGTTTTGAATTGCCATGTTTTATTTGACTAATGCGAACTTTTGCCGAGGTTTGTTATTCTTCAGGTTTTCTGTCAGTTAAGGTTTTAATTTCTTTTGCTTTTTTTTCTCATCTTTTGTTTTGTATTTTTTAGTTCTGGTTCTGGTTATTGTTAGTCAGTTTCGCTTTCATTTTCCTTTGTCTCGTGTCCTTTTTCAATGAGCTTTGTTACTCGTTTTCTTTCATTTCATATTTGCTTCTGCTTTTCATTTCTTTTTTCTTGAGATTTTTCATTTTTTTAACCTAGGACTACGTTCCTCCCATTGGGGTCCCAGGGTGTAATTTTATTCAAACGTCAAAACGCCACAAAAACTTTGTATGGGATATCCTCTGTATCTCTGTAACATATTTAATGTCTGTTTTTAGAAATAAAGGGAAACAACAGAAGTTACAAAAATTTTCAAAATCGGAATTGGAAATCATCGATCTTGATGAAACCAACATCTTTGAAAAACTGAACGAGAGTATCCGCAGCACACTTGTCAATGAGTATCCAGTTATTTGTGTGTACTTTAAACGATAAAAACGAAACTTATCCACGCACGATTGAAGAATTCAAAACAAAAGAACTGACAATGTAATATACTTTATTAAGAAATAAATCAATTTTCATCGTAACCTGAGTTTCATTTTATTTCGCCAATTTTCCATACATTAGTATTTCGGAAAAACAAAAGAGAAATGAGAGTAACTTTGAGGAACAAGAGCATCGTGAGTAACTTAGAGAAAAAAAAAGGGTATTGCGAGTATAAAAAGTGAATCTGAGAAGTTTCGAGAAACAAGAGCATCGCGAGTAACTTAGAGAAAAAAAAAAAGTATTTCGAAGAAAAAAAGAGAATCTGAGAAGTTTCGAGAAACAAGAGCATCGCGAGTAACTTAGAGGAAAAAAAAAGTATTGCGAGTAAAAAAGAGAATCTGGGAAGTTTCGAGAAACAAGAGCATTGCGAGTAACTTAGAGAAAAAAAAGAGTATTGCGAGTAAAAAAAGAGAATCTGAGAAGTTTCGAGAAACAATAGCGAATCAAGAGTAACAAACAGAAACCCAGAAACAAAAGAGTAACTCGAGTAAAGTAGTCCTACTAACAACAGTGGCTGTTTGAAAAAGACAGGTTCCCGTCATTTTATAAAATTATGATTCACTTATGCACTGAAATTCAACCGCAAATTTGTTCTATCTTCCACATTGGTAAGTTTATATTGTCACCTTTTCTCATTTAAAGAACAAATGGAACTCGGTTGGTTTTGTATTTGCCCATTTAAGGCAGGTTGGCTGACTCGAGTCCTGGTCTAGTCTAACATCGAGTGATTGGATTTGAATTGGCTTACAGTTATTGAATGAATTTTCAGTTGTTCACATCTTAGCATTCGTTTTCTAGAAAAAAATTATCTCAATTAACAGGAGGGCATGAACATTTTATCATACACATTTGGAAGTTAATAAGCACCATATAAGCATCAGTTGTATTTATTATGATTATAAAATTAATTTTTGTTAATTAAACAAAATAAAACCATTTTAAATTAAAATATAGGGATCTTTTTAATAAATATTAACAGAGTCTGAACTACATAAAACGTGTTTCAACATTTAACTACTTAGTTAAATACTTCACACTCTTTATTTATTTTTTAGAAAAGAAAAAAATTATAATTTAAATGTAAGCGTGCATATATCATGGCATTGTATTATCGAAATATTAGGATAGATTTTAATTATCAATACATTAAAAGAACATGACACTTTAAAATAATAATAATTTAAATGCAGCTAGATTCTTAAGAATTATTAATTAAACCAAGATGTGTAACAATAAAGGATCATTCCGAAAACAAATCTTATTTTGCTTGGAAATGCAAAAATCACAATAAAAATTAAATATGGAATTTGATTCTTAAAAAATAAAATTGTTGATAATATTATTTTATTACAATTATAATAATTTCTAAAAATCAAGAAAATAATACTTTAAGATGGGCATTTATACAAAATCAGTAAATTAACAATTTTTTTTATCTACATGACCTTAGATATAATCAACATTATCACGATTTAATACTATGACATTTTTCTACTTTAAAGTGTATTTCATAAAAATTTAATTACATTGCTCTGAAAATAAATAAAGTTTAAAAAATGGTGTCGCTTGTTTTTCATTAAAATACTTATCTATCACTGTACATTAAAAATGCCCAGGTAGTTCAAATTATGAAGCCTTCCCCTATCTAATAATTATTCCCGATTTCATACCATTTAAACTACCTTCATATAACAAAAAGTTTATCAAATCAAAATAACAAGCAGTCATACTTCACAACAAAATGATAGTACTCAAAATCATATTATCAACAGTTAAAGCTACTGAAACCAGATAGTACCAACAAATTAATAATTACTAGAAACGATATCTCTATTTCGATGCTGACAAACCGACTGACAGAGATGAACGATCTACAATTATTCACAGTATGCTTTCCCATTCTAATT
This sequence comes from Araneus ventricosus, assembly GCA_013235015.1. Classification (NCBI taxonomy): domain Eukaryota; kingdom Metazoa; phylum Arthropoda; class Arachnida; order Araneae; family Araneidae; genus Araneus; species Araneus ventricosus. Next base: position 8,370 of record BGPR01041561.1, on the reverse strand, counting down.
CGCTGCAAACACAATGGAAATAATTCGGAAATGAAACACAGGAGTAGCTCTCCTTATACTTTCTGACCGTAACAATAAAGATCCAGTTTTGGATGTATATCCGAAGGATTCGTCGCTGCAGTCGTCGGAATTGAACGGATATTAATAAATGTTTCCCAACATTTGTAAACCTCGTCCGGCTTCATAATATCAAGTAGGTCAGATTGTCTATGTAATGCTGGAGAGCGGGAAAACCAATTTTGAGGAATTGCAAATAGTGTTCAAAATTCGTTGTATGTGCTTGTGTCTCAGTTGTAGCAAGTACGTTTGATTTAGGGGTAGGTATAAAGATTTAATTTGATGACATTCGTTGGATCTAATAATCATTATAATCTAGTCATTATACCCTATCTCATATCCTTGTATCTTCTATTATATAATATAATTATTTTCTGTTCCCTAATTTTTAGGCTATCTTCATGCGATACAAAGCTTATAAAAATAACAAGTACTCAAATTTTATAACTTAACGCTAGACTTCAAAAACACATTAAAACAAATCAAATCTTCTGAAATCGTATACCAATAAATTAAGCATTAACAGGAAGGAAATCTCCAATTATACTCTTGCATACAAACTGAGAGAGATGTGCGATTAGCAATCATTTAAAGTGTGCTTTACCATTCCTATTCGCTGCAAACACAATGGAAACAATTCGGAAATGAAACACAGGAGTAGCTCTGCTGATACTTTCTGACGGTAACAATAAAGATCCAGTTTTGGATGTCTTTCCGAACGATTTGTCGCTGAAGTAATCGTCGGAATTAAACGGATATTAATAAATGTTTCCCAACATTTGTAAACCTCGTCCGGCTTCATAATATCACGTAGGTCAGATTGTCTATGTAATGCTGGAGAGCGGGAAAACCAATTTTGAGGAAGTGCAAATAGTGTTCAAAATTCATTGTATGTGTTTGTCTCAGTTGTAGCAAGTTCGTTTAATTTCGGGGTAAGTAATAAATATAAGGATTTAATTTGATGACGTTCGTTTAATATAATAATTATTGTAATCTAGTAATTATTCCCTATCTCATATCCTTATATCTGCTAGTATATAATATAATTATTTTCTGTTTTCTAATTTTTAGGTTCTTCATGTGATGCAAAGCTTATAAAAAATAACAAGAACTCAAATTTAAAACTTAACGCTGGACTTCAAAAACATATTTAAACCAATAAAATCTTCTGAAATCGTATACCAATAAATTAAGCATTACCAGGAAGGAAATTTCCACTTCTACTCTTGCATACAAACTGACAGAGATGTACGATTAACAATCATTCAAGGTGTGTTTCACCATTCTAATTCTCTGAAAACACAATGGTAATACATAGGAAACAAAGCACACTAGGGCTTCTCCTCATATTTTCTTATTGTAAAAGTAAGGATCCAGTTTTGGATATCTTTCCGGATGATTCATCAATGCAATAATCGTGAGAATTTAACAGATATCAATAAAGGTTTCCCATTGTTTTTAAACCTCCTCCGTCTTGATCATCACATAGGTCAGATTGTCCAGCATCTGGTTATGTTGCAGAGGGGGAAAATAAATTTTGAGGAATATAAAATTGACGTGAAAATTAATTGTGTCTGTTTATGGTTCCTCTTTAATTGCTATGTTTAATTTTGGCGTAGGTTTAAAGTTTTATGCTTAAGAGTACTTGTTGAAAGAATACTCATAAGAATGGGGCTTTTTTAGAGATCTTTCTCGGGATTTTAACTATTGCAAATTAAAAGGGGGTTGTTTGCTTCGTATTTTAGGAGTGATTTTTAATGTTCTTTTCCTCGAAGATTTCTTCAGTGCGAACTACTGCAGCATCTCTGATCCTTTGTGTCCTCTGATATAATCCCGAAAGTGTGTTCTATAAACACAAGAGGAAGATAATTAGTAATGCAGGCTGTCTGAAGAGTATCTTTTGGGTTTTAAAAAACATTCAAAATGTAGCAAAGATATGCATTTACTGTTATTTATATTCAATTAATAAAGAATCATTTCTTTGGTGTAATGTACGTTGAATGTCTTCAGGTCAATCATATTGTCGTTTTATAATCAATATGTATCCACTGCAGGTAAAGGTGAAGTATTTCTTATCAAATTTAAATCTGTTAAGCAGGTAAGAAGTAAATTTTGGTCTAGACACAGTTGAAATCTTCATCACTGACATCTCTTTCTGAATAGAATAAAAAATTTAGGAGAACAAGTAGGATTTTGAGTAACCGAAATGCGAGAGATCTTGTAGAAGCTCCCATGGTGTTGAACTAATAATTTCTGAGTTTAAATGTTCTAATAGTAAAAAAATAAAATCTTTATTTAATTATATAAAAAAAACTGATTATTTCTTTTTCGAATACAAAATACCGTAACTGCATGTGTATTTTCCTTACTTTTTAAACAATTTAAATTAAAAATAATTAATTTTAAATAGTTTTTAGAATTGCGAAGATACTTTTAGACCCTGTATATATTGAGATAATGAGTTTAGATGATGTTCGAATGAGCTGTTATTGTCAGAAAGCAAGGGATCTAACGAGTATCAACCACAGACTATTTTGCAAGGGCTTAACATGCGCATAGAATTATTTTACTTCTAAACTTAAATTTAAGACAATTATAGACATTATAAATAGACACAAAAATTACATAAAAATAAAAAAAAAACCTTAAGATTTCTGCGAACGGTTTTTTAAAGTACAAACCATACAAAATGATGACAATCTTCTCATAGCAAAAAATGTTTTCTTATTAGATAGTGAAGAAAACTATTAGGATGTAAATGAATTTTAATAATATTGAGTAAATATACATTTTCTGTAGTGTAATCTGTTCATGAGCTTCCAGAATGGGTAGGAACTCTTTCAGTTTTATGTTGTGCTTGAAATTCAGATGAGTCATTTCAAGATTTATTTATTTTTTTCAGCTTTCACAATGCTGTACTTGAAATTTTCTAATATCAAACTTTCTTTCTTCTGTTTTCTTTTTATTACGAATACATAAATCACTCTAGGAATTATCAAAATGTTTTAAAGCCTTGCTTCTCCTAATGTATATTGTAATACTTTGGCTCATCTGTTTCAACATTACACGACTTGGTGGGCGAAATACCTCACCATAAACTTTTTGGTTTTTTAAAAGCCATTGGTTTTTTTTTTTGTTTTATCTAATATTTTAACCATGCCTTTATGCGTTTTAACTTGCCTCTGTTTTCCAACTAGTGACGTACATTTTATTTTCGTTCTGTTGGGTCATATTATTTTCTACATCTGTTTTTATCTCTGGTCTTCATAGACCTTGTGTTTGGCGCAGCTTGCCCTAAACTGGACCTTGTGCCAATAAAATATATCATTATCATTATCATTATCTCCTAATGTATTCTACAAATTTAAATTTTATGGAAATGCGAAAACTGCTATTACATTTTGGAAAATGAAAATTTATATTCTTTAGAAAAGCTTATTAACTTTTCATTCAAAAAATATATGGAGAAATATTCGTTTAGAATAGGGTTTATCTAACACAATTGAAAAATCATTTCCTTAATTAAAAAGAAAACGAAATTATGTTACTTTGAAAATCTGTTCCATCATGCTACATTAATTATCAAAATATTCGAGAGAAATAATAATTTACTATTATTACGCATAATTTAATATAAAAGGGACAAATATTTCATTTAGTATAATTTAAACTCCAACTAGCCACTCTCGCCGCCCTTTGGGCGTGCCAGGACCCACTTTGCTTAGCACTACCCCTGCCACCTCACTGCTTCGAGGCTATTAGCCACTACTTTTTTCACTTCAATATGAAGATTAGTGGAACAGACCATAAAACCATAGTGTATTTCATATTAATTGTAGACAACAGAGTCCTTTAAAATTATAAAATCGTTCAATAAACCTCATATAGTTGTAATGGTTTGTATAAACTTTTCATGAATTTCGGCATAAAAGTCTTCAGATCCAAAAATACAGAATGAAATCACCCTAACTAAACAGTTTCCATAACCTACGATAGGTATTTTACAATATTTTTCACAAGCCATTGTGTTGGAATTCTCGGGACCTATATATTTAAAATAATATGGTAAAACCCTCAGAGATTCACAAGCTCCAATCACCAGACCAATTTCGACATTTTTTTTATTCATTTGAAAGGTTATGACGTCTAGATTTGTCATCAATGGTCGTTTGCCCCCCCCCCCCCCCCCGGCCATTTTCGAACTAAATCGAAAAGACACTCCTCTGTTCATTGTCTATGTGTAAACCTGCAGAAATTACCCAGCTCCAACCACGAAACCGATTTCGACAATTTTTATTTTATATTAAAGATTATGACGTCTATTATGTCACCAAGGGTCGTCTGTTCCCCACAACCCCCATTTTCGAACCAAATCGAGAAAACGACTTCCTACTGTACATTCTCTACGAGGAAAAAACCCTTTGGACAGTTCGCCAGCAACAACCACCCGACGGATTTCAACAATTTTTATTTCATATGAAAGCTTATGACCTCTAGATATGTCATCAAAGGTCGTCTGCCCCCCACAAACACCCATTTGGGTACGAAATCGAAAAAACATATAGAGAATGTGGTGGATAAGTGTTTTTCTATTTCGTTCAAAAATGGGAGATGGTTGGGGGCCGGCGACTCATGATGACATATCTAAGCGTCATAACCTTTCAATTAAAATAACATTATAGAAATCCGTCTGATGGTTGTTGCTAGCAAATTGTAAAAAGGTTTTTCCCCATAGAGAATGTACAATGGGAAAGAGCGTCTTCGATTTCGTTCGAAAATGGGGGGGGGGCCAGGCGACCCTTGATGACATATCTAGACGTCATAACCTTTCAAATGAAAAAGAAATTGTCAAAATCGGTCGAGTGATTGAGGCTGTTAGACTTGGTGAAGGTTTTTTACCAAATTATTTTAAATATATAGATAAAATAATCGTCAGGTCGCCCACAGCGATTATAAGAAATAATTTACACTTCTTTTTATTTATATTTTTTCATATCAATTTTTATTCGTCTTGTTTGTTTATAGAAAGATTCACTTACATTTAACTAACCAAAAACAGAATCTAAGAATCATAAAAAATTATATAAATGCATTAAAATGCAATTATGTGGGGCAAATGCTTGTCACACATGATATATTATTACAATATGTTTTGTATATTTTATTACACAGAATTTTTATAAATGCAAATTTTAATTCAAGATTTTTATACATCAAGAAAGATGCACTTTTGAAATGCTCTGGAAATCATTATGGATCAATTCTGCATTGCACGCACTTCACAGAGAATTATTTATTAAAAAAGCGCTTCATAGGCAATTATTTTTAGGCAGTCTAATTATATTTCGTGTAAAACTCTATTTATTAAATTTAATCAGATTCATAAATTTAATGAATTTTTCCTGTTATTGCCCTTCTTTCCTTAAAAGGGAAATTCATTGGTAAACAGGCACAGATTTTATTATCTTCAGATATTTTCTGTAAAATGTCAAAGAATGCTGCATCCAGTGTTATAAATAATACTAGCAGTAATATTCACTACATTAATCAAAACAAACTGTCCAACATATAGCGGCAGGAGACAGTTAGTATAGTCATTTATCAACATTTATTCGCAAAAGAAAACACTATAGCGTAAATAGTTGTAACATTAATCACAAAAGTATTAGCAATTGTAATGGACAGGATCGATGAGGATAACAAATAAAATGATGATAAGAATAATAACAAATATTTGAAACCTTCAAACCTTGCAATAAATCAGCCAGTTCTTTAATCTCTCTAATTTCAAGCTTTCTAACTCCATCTGAAATTTTGAAAAATCATTGAATTCCACTATAGCCCTTGACCAGTGAAAGTTTTCTTAGTGATAAAATTCCTTTCGGTAAAGATATTTGAAGATTATGTACAATTTATCTCGTCGTTATTGAATAATTATCTATTTAAAATTCACCATGTGCATACAATTATGTGCGTTTGTTTAAGTGCCGCATACCAGTGGTTGAGGCGATTTTAATGAATCTTGGTGCACATGATCCTCATTGGCCGAAAAAAATGGTGTAGGAGTAAATAAAATCCAACAGTAAACTTCTGAAATGGGTGGGAATTTGTCATTGAAGTGTTTAACAAATGAAATTTGGTTCAAGCTGTCAAACTAAAAATATGAAAACTAATAGAATTTACATTTGACGTTAGATAATCTCAAATATACCCCTAAGGAAGGTAACTATTAACCCGCCTCAGGGTAGCTTGGAGAGGAATCCTTTAAATATTTAACCATAAGGGAAGTACAGAAGTGTTTTGTGAACGCCCTGAGCAATTTTTATGTATTGTTACGAACATGGAAAGTCGCTTCCCAGCAATGTTAGTGTTATGGTTCGGAAGAGAGTTTTCCAAGGTTAAGCATGGAGTTACGGGAAGCGCCTGTTCCTTGATCCCTGACTTGGCGACCTGGCGAAAAATTTGGAGACCTTGGCGACAAATCGATGATTCCAGAAAATGCAACCCTTTTCTCGATATTTCTATTAGGAAAGGGAATAAAATTTAATTCCTTTTCCTCTCCCAATGACCGTTTTTATCCTGTATAGGATATAAAGTAATTTTTAACTTGCGCAGTTTTACTCAAAAAAACATTCTGTAATTGATAATTTGATATTCCCTTATACGCGGGACGTGCATTACCGTTGGCTAACGGAATTTATTCCTTTCTATCTCAGAAGTAATTATTATTATTATTAATTTATGTATTTTTAATTCTATGTTTAGTACAGTTTTTATTTGTGTTTTGTGTGTCGTTTGATGTGTAATATTGTTTGTGTGTGTTTTGTTTTTATACTATGGGGTTTCAATATTTGACTTTTTTATATATCTGATTTTTACTGCTTTTTCTGTGTTTATTTGTTTGTTTCTTTTTCAAGACTTAACTGTTTCTTATATATTTTTACTGTTCCTTGCTTGCCCGAGCAGTAAATCAAGCTATTTTCTCCCCACTGAGATGGGTCGAACCATGTTTGCACTCCCAGCTCTCTTGTATTTAAAATTACTGCTCCTGTTCGAGCAATGCCTGTATCATCTTATTGTACCCAATAAATCCCGTCCTCCACATGCTGGTGGAACGGCTCTCTCCCCGCTGGTCCTCTACCGGCCTTACACACTTTTTGGGTAGGCCGGGCCAGTATGGGTATTTTTACTTGAATATACGAGAAAACTCCATGTGACATCACGGCCTGTCGGAGAGAGTATATAAGGACCGCGCCTGGATCAGAGAGAGTGGTTTGGATCCATTGGGAACGACTTTGGAGTTTCTTCTCCAGTGTGAGCTAGGAAGCCGGTAAGCTGAGCGTTATTGAAAGTGCTGTTATTGTCGTTATTAGATATTTGCTGACTGTTTGTGTTGCTAAATATCAAAGTGCTGAAGTGCTATTACCTGTGAATTGTTGTCTGTTTACATTTCTAATCTGTGGAAGAACTATTGTTTCTTGTTCCAGTGCTACGTGTTTTCCTGCATATTTGTAAATAAAACTTCATTGTTCATTATCCTGCGTGTTGGACTGTTTACACCATACACCCACAGAAAGACTTTTTTTGTAACACTATCTCAGTATACATGTTTATCACAGTTAATTCAAAATATCGTAATGATAAACTGTCCCTAGCTCATATATTTAACAAACGAACCGATTAATTTAAGATTTTCATGGTCATTGTTTCTTTAAGGAAATATGGCTGAAAATGGGATACCAGTATATGAAGAATGTGAAACACAGAATACTGCGTAATCAAATAAAACAAATTATTTTTCAATTATTTAAGAAAAATTATATCAATATAACACCAGTAAAATGATAATAAAAATAATCCCTAAGATGTTTATCTTATGGCAGCAAATACAATTTTACTGGATGATAAGCGAATGAACCCCAATCCTAGCAACCATTTTGGCGACTCGACGATAAAATTGGCGACAAAACGAAGCTCCCAGAAATTACAGGAATTCTGTCCCTATCTCTACTAGAAGCGGAAATATCATGAACCTTCGAGAGATTACTATGTGACGTCACTTCCTGTTGGAACAGGTATAAAAAGCAAACTCTCAAAAAAATGAGTCAGTTGGACTTTCATCCGCAGTGCAAACTGTTGAGTGCATAGACATTGAGAGCTATTCAATGTGCCGTGACTGATATTTACTATGATCTGCTGCCGGTTTCAATTATTAACTTTTAAGAGTGCTGCTTAGTTTCGTCATCTGTGTTACATTTGTTTTCTGGAATATTCGTAAAATAAAGAGTAATTTATTTGTTTATTATCCTGCTT
>BGPR01041557.1:0-13580 GCA_013235015.1 Araneus ventricosus | reverse complement strand
CGACTGCCACAGCTCATTGATTGATACTTAATGACTTGTACGCAAATGCCACTGTACGCAAGTGCCACACAATCAGTGCAACGCGTTCGATAATTATAACATGTTTTCATCCTTTGTGTTTCACTGTGCTACAGAATCCGCGATTGCATTTTTAGCTTAGTGAAGAGGTTGCATTCATCATGTTTAGTGGCTGTGTAGGCCATTTTATTCAAAAGGGTTAACTGCGTTGTAGGCCAGGGGTGCCTTATTATATTTAACGGCGCCTAAAATTTACTTTTCTGATTTTATTTTCATTTTGAACTAAAAAAGGTCATTAGAATTGTTTAATATATGAATTTAAATATTATTGTTTTCATACGTTTGTCATGTATTGTTTTTTATATTAAAGTAAATATTAAATGCATTACCTTAATTTTTCACGCAATAAATACATAGAATAGAACTGAAAAAAATTCTTACTTCTAATGTAATCGTTAAAATTAATCATCTACTCGATCATGGTTGGCATAATTCTGTTCTGGAAAGTTGCCCATTTGCAAAATTATAAGGCATTAATCAGAGAACAACTGCCTTTTTATTTTTATTTATTTATTATTGCTCCTCATTTAATTTTTAGTAATTATTTTGGTTTGGCTCAAATTCCTAGTTACAGTTCTGATGGCCAAATTACTCTAGCGCAGAGCGCTCAAATTTGTCAAGATGACCCTGCGGCTGTGCATTCATTTTTTTACTGTTAAAAAGCCATTAGATGTTAATTCCAAAAATAGAGGGAAATAAATAAGAATACTTTTTTAGTAGTGAATCAAAAGGCAGATAATATTTTTTATCGAAAATATAAACGTCAAAACTGAATCGTGAAAGTGTGTAGTGTTGATCGAAATACTCTATTCAAATTAGAAATTTAATCAAATTTATATAGCTTTTTTCAAATTTTTAAATAGAATTTTTCTTCCCGATGGTATTCGTTGTGGCTTAATTTCCTTATAATATTGTTTCCAACGCGTCACACTTCTACATTTGTTTTTTTTTTACAATTTTGATAAAAAAAAATTACCTTCTACTAAAAAGCTACCTTCTACTAAGAAGCTAATAAAGGCGTGCTTTAATTTATTTTATTGTTTCATTTTTCTTAGTCTAGCTGACTTGAAAACTGTTTTATTAAACTTATTCTTTTTGATAACAAGCATTTTGAAGATTTTTTTATGACAAAGAGATTGAATATTTTTTTAATAACAAGCCGTCTAAGGATTTTTTAAACACAAAGAATATTGAAGATTTTTTTAAATAAAAGAGCAGATTGAAGATTTTTTTAATAACAAGCCGATTGAAGTTTTTTCTTTAAATATAAAGAAGACTGAAGATTTTTTAAACTGAAAAGCAGATTGAATTTTTTTAATAACAAGCTAATTGAAGTTTTTTTTAATATAAAGAAGACTGAAGATTTTTTAAAACAAGAAACAGATTGAAGATCTTTTAACGAGAAACAGATTGAAGATCTTTTAACGAGAAACAGACTGAGATTTATTTAATAAAAAGCCGATTGAAGATGTTTTTTAAAAATAAAAAACAGTTTAAAGACTTTTATAACAATAAACAAGGCAATGAAGCAAACTGTGTCAATTCCTTGCACATTAATCTCTAGTTCGAAATCTCTGGATGCCTGTTTCGTCACAGTCTCGCAGGTGTGTTCGGACAAGATGACAGGAAGAGTTCTCGCTACCCTTTGAATGCCTGCTCATTTTTTCCCCTTCCTTCCGCAGCTATCGTTAAAAAAACCCAGAGGGTCGGTATTCTTTTTTTCCTTTCTTAGGTACGTTTGTTTCGAAAACGGCGACCAGAGACGCTCCATCCTAGAAAGGGCGTAAATCTTGTCAGATAAAGAAGAAGCAACCGTTTGACACTGGAATGTTCTGCACTTATTATGAAGGTGTCAGCGTGAGAAAAAAGTTAGGCCCCAGATGTGTGCATCGTGCCAAGCGTGACCGACTACATTCGATCATTTTATTTATTTATTTTGAATGAGAAAAAACAATATCTGAAGCACTATTTATATATTTTTTTAACGACAAATATGTTAAAATTCAATAAAGCATGCAAAAAGTTGCGTGTCTTAAATATTTTTTTTTTCAAATATTTGAGAAAACTTAGAATTTTCTTACGTTAAAATGGATATTTCTTCAAACACTTTCATTCATATGATTGTATCTGTTTGTATGTATCATCTCACACATAAATGACTAAAATGGTATATCTTTTAGTATATATCGTCGCTTAACAATCACCACCACCTATCGCAATTTTTTGAAATTTCAAAGAGGAAGGAATACTCAATTTTTTGAAATTTCAAAAAGGAAGGATTACTCAATTTTTTGAAATTTCAAAGAGGGAGGAATACTCAATTTTTCGAAATTTCAAAGAGGAAGGAATACTCATTTTTTTGAAATTTCGAAGAGGAAGGAATACTCAATTTTTTGAAATTTCGAAGAGGGAGGAATACTCAATTTTTCGAAATTTCAAAGAGGAAGGAATACTCAATTTTTAAAATTTCAAAGAGGAAGGAGTACTCAATTTTTCGCAACCAAAAATAAATATTTCTGATTTTTTTTTCGCATCCGGTCGGAACATGTGTTCTCATATTTATATCGGATGTTAAAAAAATTCAGAAATATTCGTTTTTTGTTGAGAAAAATTGAGCATTTCCTTCCTCTTTGAAATTTCAAAAAATTGAGATAGGTGGTATTGCTTTTTAAGCGACGATATGTTTATTTAAGTATTGGCTAGGCATGGAACCAAGAGTTTTGCAATATCTCAAAATATTTGAAAATTATATGGGTTTTAGTGTGAAAAATCGTTGAATTTTCTTTTGGAATTTTGGTCTTCTATAAATCTCCAACGGAGCATAACTTAACAACGGATCGTCATTTCACCGATATTTTTAGCTAATTCCTTATACAGTATTATTCATGATAATGTATTCCAGATTTCAGGCAGTTATTTATCATGTATGCAAAAATGGAAAATTATAATAAAAACTACATTTAGAGTAAAATAAGTTAAAAATTTATGTTCTTAATTTTACACCGAGAAAATAAAAGTATTTTCCTTCAACACTCCCCAATTTTGTTAGTTATTCCTTCTTTTTCTCCAGCGTACTTCATTTTTTTTTATTTCTAAATTATTAGGAACTTTTTTGTTCCTTATTTTCTTCACTCTAACGAGTCTTCATAATGATCTCCCATTCAGTCGGCAGCGACAGATTTGAATGTTCTTTCAATCAAGTAACTTGGAAGAGGAAAATCAGCTGACTTTTTAGATAGATAAGATACTTTTAGGTATCTCTATAAGGTAATAATATCTATTCTAGATATCATTTACGTGCTTTTAACGCATTTATTGTGAAAAACCATAGAAGCAATGCTAAATCAGGGAGCTGAAATGATACAATATTCCCAAAATTTGCAAAAATGCCATGAATAACATAAAAAATATTCTAAAATAAAATCTCGAGTGTGGTAAATGGTACTGTACAAAAATAAACATTGAATACTAAATAATTTAAATTTAAACCATGAAAATGCTTCTTTATCGTATTGTTTAACATTCCATTTTCTGTTGTTAAATTTTATTATAATGTTTCTAATATCCCTTCTGTTTATAATAGAAAGAAAATAAAAAAATTGGGGAGCTTAACTCCCTAAAGGTTGGTTACCTTTTTTTGTTATCTAATAAGATGAACCCTCCTGTTTTGGAATGGTGCTGTAATTCTCATTCATCTAAGAAGGCCTAGAATACTTGAGATGATTATGGATTCCACGTTATTTTTGGGTCAAATCAGAACGATAATTAATGATTAAATTTTAGTTTATAAGCCTAAAAATGCGGTAATTCGACGCACGTCAATACGACGGGTGCGAGACTTAAGAGGTTAAAAGAATATGCTTTCGGGAAAGATATTCAAATAATTGCGAAAATAAATTCCAAACGTAGACGGATACAAGATCTATCAAAGCTTAAATGAATCGTGAGGATTCTGAAGAGACCGTTATCTACAAATAAAGGTGTTAAAAATTATTCTGATGTGATTTTGTAACTTTAGATTTTAAATCAGCTAGTTTAGCGCTTCTTAAACTATGGTTCTCGACCCAAAAGCAGAAACAATGGGATGGGACCTTTCTGTCATCTTCTATTCAAATATTCGAGTAATATGATTCGTGTGGCTTAGCAAGCGTAAACAGCGCTTTGGGCATGGTATTACTTTTAAGCCTCCAAATAGTATTTTGCTTTAAAAAATGTTTTGAATCCTTGGAGTCCCCTAAAACTAGAGCCCGTGGTATCTATATCCCACTTTGCCCACATGGTCGTTACACCACTGTTCTGAGCTTTTGCAACTTCTGTGTCATTCCAATTCCACGACTCAGTGTCCGTCTGGTGAAATCCAGAGTTTGAATCTTCGTGGAAGAAGAGAACATTCAGATTAACAACGTAAGGATTCGTATAAAGGCGCCGGCATCTCCACTGAAATTGCTCTATTCCAGTGGTGTAGCCACGAAATAAGCAGTGCAGGGACTTTCTAAAATAAACTTTAATCTGGGTGACAAAAATAGCACTGTTTTAAGGACTTTTTCAAATTTTTCTTATTCATTTCTCGTGAAAAAAATGCAGTGCCGAAGCGGCGTTTCAGTGCGTTCCGGCTCCACTACACCCCTGCTCTATTCCGTTTCCCACTCCACTGCTCTCGGCAGTATGTGTTGGATCACGTGACATATCTTTTCAGGTTTAGCTTTAGTTTAAATTGTTTCATTTCTTGTTTTATTACAATATGTTAATTATCAACGCAGTCAGAAAGATGTTGGAGTTAAGTCTTACCCACATCAAATGGTAACTCGTACCCCTCAAGAGGTAACCCGTCACTCCACTCTCTATATATTGGACCCTTTAATAGTAACCGTGAACACTTCCCCTGTACAGTAGAGTCTCGATTGTTCGAGTTTTCCATAAATCCGAGTTAGTGAAAAAAAAAAATCAGTTTAGCCTCCAAATAATGACCAACTCATACACAACACGTGAAAGAATTACTACATCTGGTCTTTATTGTTCTTCGACGAGTCATGTGTCCACTGCTCACCCCGAAGCCACCTGCAGAAATGCCCCCTCCCAAAAAAACGTGATACATATAAGATCGATGTATAGGAGCAATGTGTTTCAACAAAAAGCAATTGACAATTATTTTAAGATTAATTAACCTGTTGCTATCAGCAGTTATGTTATAATATATAAGTACATTTTTCATTTAAATATACTACACTGAAATTTAAAAATTGCTTTTATTTCCATTTATTTATTTATTAAATTTTACGATTTCGATCATTCGAGTTTTCGATAGTTATAATAATAATAGAAATAATAAAAATTACAATAATAATTATGAAGAATGAAGTTATGTAAGGTAAAATAACTTCATTCTTCATAATTATTAGTGTAATTTTTATTATTACTATAACTTTTTATCTTTTCTCCTTTCTCTTTTTCTTTCCTTCTCTATTCTATCGTCTCAATTTAATTGTCGTGTGACGGGGACGTTTGAATGAACGAGAGAATGGTTTTCTGAAAGGATGCATGCATGAGTCATACATTGTAACTAATCACCCTTATTTTTCAGAACCCCCCCCCAAATTAATGATTAAATCAATTTTCTAGCAAGGCCCATCGGTAAGTACCTGTTAGTCTCGGAGATTAAGGACCCAGAGTCCACGCGCTCCGTCCAAATCCAATCATTCCTGGTGTTCGATAATTCGAGGTAGGCCAGGACCCGTCCACCTCGAATTATCGAGACTCTATTGTATACAGTAGAACCCCGGTAATCCGGACACGCGCTAATCCGGAACCCTCGGTAATCCGGACACGCGCTAATCCGGAACCCTCGGTAATCCGGACGGTCCATGGAGAATGATGCAAACCCGAATCCTGCGCTGATCCAACCCATGGATCAGAATGTTATTCAAAATATCAAGCTGAGATATCGCAAGTTGCTTCTTACGACGATTCTCAATGATCCTCTGCACAATGAAAACTTGGAAAAAAAACAGACAAATGTAAATTTAAAAGGTGTCGTGTTCAGTCTTGCTAACTGGGCATCTGTGTCTACATTGCTCATCAAGTCGTGGAAAAATGTGCTTCCCAATTTTATTGATTCTGTAAACTCCATCAAAATTTCTCATTCTGAGGCTAGTGCGGCATTCAACACTTCATTACAGTGGGCTGAAGAGCAAAATTTTGAAGCACACGGAAATTATGCTCCTCAGACGTTTAAGAGATCGCGCATTTGAATTAAAAATTGGAACGGCCGCGCAAAGAAAAATCTCTGACTTTTTTGGACACTGATTATGTTCATTCACTGGCATATGTAGTAATTATGTATGTACATATCATGTTCATGCATGTACATATCATGTTCATACTGTATCATGTTCATTCAATTTATCCATACACTGTTAGTTCATACAAATATACCATAGCACCTATACATACAATTTTTGAAAAAAGTGTTTTACGTTATTTTTTAAAAACCTCGCTAGTCCGGAAATCCCGCTAATCCGGACGTGCATGTGCCTAAATTCGTCCGGATTACCGGGGTCCTACTGTATTTATTATTAATAAATATTTATCCTAAATTCAATGACTGTGCGCACTTGTGTGGTTGCAACGATACTAGTCGAGGGGAGCACAACCACCCCTGGTTAAATGTGACGGGCGGAGGAGACCTGCGAAGACCCCTCACCGCGAGGGGTCGACCCCCTCGCTTATGAGGCGTAAGTTAATTAAGCGCGTGCAATTTTAACGAGGCCACATAATCAGGATTTGGGAGAGCGCAAGAAACAATGCGCCCATCGATTGACTTTTGATGTCTTTCCGCGGAGGCTTCGCTTTTAATGAGCTAATTGCCCTCCCACCACCGACGGCGCACCCCCTCCCCTCTCCACTCCGCCCCGCGCTTTTTTTCCTCTCCCCCCCCCCCCCCCGTTCCAATTTTCGCCCCGCTTTTAATGAGGGCGCGTTCTGAGGTTCGATGTGGAATCGGCATTAAGCCCGATAATCGTAAATCGCAATCGTTTCCGGGTTTTATTTTCGTGTTAGGGTCTCATTGGAATTTCGACTCATTTCCATGGATATTTTTTTGTTGAGGCTATTAGAGAAACTCGGTCGAGTTTCTTCCAACGCCGAGTCGGTCGACTCTGTTTGTGAAGGCGAAGGTGCGCCTCAGACTTTACGATGCCCTTGCCACATATGACAGAACAGAACGCTGTCCTTACCCCCGCACCCGTGACCAGACCGGTCATTGAGCGGTTTGATGGGCAAGACACGGGAATTTTATTTAAGAAAAAGAAAAACAAAATAAACAGAAAGAAGGAAATATATACACTATGTACAGCACAGGCATTTTCACTTTTACACTATTAGTTTGTAATAGTCTTCTTTTCTTTAGATGTTGAAATACCTTTCTTTTATTTGAAGGAGTGATTGAGCTACTTAGTTCAGCTCGCTGGGAAGGTGAAGGCTAGGGAGGCCGGAAAAGATCTCTGTTTTCGCTCATGAATTTGACAATCCCACGAATTTTCTGCCTGGAGACGAGGTTATTGGCGACCCTTTTCAGCCATTCTTGTTCGAAGTTTGGCGCTGGCTTCCTCATATGCCAAGACACTGTATCAATACACACCGTGGCATAGTGAAGTGCCGTGCCAATTCCACCACAACTGCAGTAATCGCTGTCAGACAGGTGAAACCTTTTGAGGTAGGCAGGGAAAGGGCCATGTTGAGAGAAGAAGATAACATCCTCTCTAATCCAGTTAGTGCCACATATGACAGGCCCTGGCAGGGAGGTGAATTTCCCTCATTTCAGCAAAAACACGGTTCCCAATGACGTGCACTGTCAATGACAGTGTGACAGCACAATCAGTTTAACACCGATAGTAGACTTTTGATTATAAAATTCGTACATAGTATTATCGCTTTTCCACGCTTGACTTCGTGAATTTTTATGCTAAATATATACGTTTAATTTCCTTTATCTTTTATTTATTCTGGTGAAGACATGTAGTCTACCGTTATTTACTGGCAGAAAGATTTATACCCTTCTAAGCTTATATGGAGGATTATAAGGATTTATATGCAAATTCCATATACAGTGAATAACTTTTTTCAATGCCAATAGATTTCATTCTGTGCTAATTTAAGCTAAGCATCAGAAGCAAATCAATTAAGCTCAACCATAATTGCTTTCGGTCTAGAGGTGAATCAAAAGTGGCTGTTTATTGGAGTCAGATGACATCTATTGATTGTTTATCAGGGTTCACTTTATTTATCAAAGTTAATCTTTCAAATATTGACGGCTGCAGCAGGTCGATAGTTTAAAAGGCTTGAGGGGTTGGGACAGGCAATGATAAGAACATTTGACGGCCATTAATCATGAATATTTATATTATCCACGATCCATTTGACCTACACGTATAACGGAAGAAATGTCTTTCGCGCACACAAGCTTCCTTGATTATTTTCGTTAACTGATGTGATAACCAAACACAATTTTCCTTTTATCTATAAATTCACTACACTAATGTCTGTATATACAGAAGAATGAGCATTCCGTTTAGTGGGGATAATAAATATTAAATCCCTCTCTTAGTGGAAGTATCAAGGGAAAATGGCACCTGGGGAAAAGTATTAGAACTCACCCCCTCCAATCATATTTGATTCAAATAATGAAATAAGAATGCTACAACGTGTCTACACGGCGCCTCCAAGACTAATGGCTGGGTTGAGCCCCTCTAAGGCCCATAGACAATGCAGGTCTTGGGACCCGTTTTTCAAGTTCCAATATATTGTTACAGAATCGTATTGTGGGTGTACGTGAATGCAGTCCAATAAGCAGAATTAAAAAAAATAAAGCTTTTTATTTTACAAATATTCTAAGCAAAGAAACGTAGCACAAGTATTAAAAACAGGACTTGTAAGAATTCACAACAGAGATTACCATTAAACCTCAACTCAGCGCTCAAAGGTTTCTTGTTAGCTCGCCAGCTTGCTTGCTGATCAAATTCCCACTGAGTCTTCTTGGCTTGAGAGCTTGCTTTTATACCTTTCAACAGGAAGTGAATTCATTACGTAGGAAGTGACGTAATCTCCAGAAAGTTCATGAAACCAGTAGAAATAGGTTGAAAGTTCGAGGTCCTTCTAGAAAATTCCTTTTGTCGCCAAAGTCGCCAACTTTGCAGCCAAGTCGCCAAATTGGTCGCCAAGATTAGCATCTCAGGGAAACGACTTTATAGCTTTGTAACAATATAAATATTTTTAAATAGCAAATTTTGACAAATTGAAATAGCAAAACATTTAAATGCGGATTACTTAAATGCGATATACTGAAATAAACTTTCTTGAAAGTTGATTTCAGTATATCGCTCATAAAAAATGTAAAATTAAAACAAAAAATAATTTTAAACAAAATTGTAAGAAAAAATGAAAAAGTAATTTTACTAGAATCTACATAAGTACCATCTGTTTAATCATAGGATCAGATATTTTTAAATTATAATGCGACGTTTTGAATTATTAAATAACATAACATAAAAATTGCAGAAGGTAACTAATCAGGAATATTGTCAGAATAATATTCCAAAATTTAAACGGTGCTTGATTTTAATTTGAAGAAGTTCGAGTGCATGGACTTTTTAATTAAATAAAAGTTTGAAAGCACAGCAAAAACAAACAAACAAAAAAATCTTGAGGCCTTGCCGCCCCTAGGGAATTCCCTACTTTGCCTATTTAATAATATGGGAGTGGCTGTGAAATTTACTCTACTGTTTACTGCTCAGTACAAAAATATGAATAGTTCAAAGAAAATAGGAAACACACTAAACGTTTTTAAGTCAAAATATTATTTTATTAACAAATTTTTGCTGAGGCTTGCTAATTTGCAAATCATAGGGTTTTAGATAGGGTCTTTTTTTTGTTTACGTTTGTTTTTGACGTCGAATTACGTCTCTCCATAGTGGTCTAATGGTGTGTCGGGAAAGGAAGAAATTATGACACTTTTCGTAGTATATTTAAGCACTTATAGCTCCGCAACAAAATAACATAGAGAGCTGGTTTTAGTTTCGTTTAACAGAGAAAGGTAGGCATTGAAGATTTCAAAAATAATTTTGGAATTTTTTATTACGGTTTAGTCACAATCGAGTTGCAAAGCTGGTGAAAATTACGAAGAATTTTGATGACGTCACAGCGACCTATGCGCGCGCACGCATCGGTTGTGAGCGGTATATTTAATGGATTTTGACAAATTAATAATTAATTCATTTCATATTGATTAATTCATTCAGATTAATTCATTTAAAAGAGAAAAGTCATAGAGCATAGGTCATAGCTCAAAGTCACATAGAGCTACTTTAGTCACAGTTGAGTAATAGATTAATTAACTGTCCTTAATTAATTATTATTAACAATTGCTGATTTAACTGAGCTGTGCTTTCCATCGATTTAATTGAGTTGAGTTGGCTTTAGTTTCATTTAACAGAGAAAGGTCATAGAGCGCAGGTCACAGGTCAAAGTCACATAGAGCTACTTTAGTCGCATAGAACAACTTTAGTCACAGAAAGTCACAGTTGAGTAAGGTATGTAAGTCTATGCCCCTCAATCCAAGTGACCGTTTCGTAGAGACAGCCTCCCGTCGAATTTTTTTTTTATGTATTTCGCGATCTAAAGTTTAAATTTCGTTCAAAAAAATCAAATAAATTTTTTGATTCGCCAGCTAAAATAAAAAATCAAATCAGTAGAATAATGATTCTCTAGATAATATTGGGAAATTCGATTATAGCTCGCCTAGGCATTTGATCGAAATCCATGTGAAAAAAAAAAAAAGTTGCAGATGAAAGTATTTGAAAATAGTTAAAAAGTAGGGGATGGATTGGAGAAAGAAATCAACCGAAAAAGTTACACCTGAAATTTTATTATTGATCTGTATGCGAAAACATAGCATTGATTTGTTTCTACTTGTGAGAGTTCTTTTCAGTTGTGTGTGTGTGTCACAGAGTTACGAATGTCGTTACTCACAACGCCATCTAGTACTAAAAGTTTAAATTTCAAGCAATGGAAATTTGTACTATAAAATACTTTTGAGCCATAATATGAAAGGGAAAAAAACCCAGTATTTTACGAGAAGAAACAATTGCTAATATAATAGCCCAGATCTCTCGGTAACGCTCTGATGTCACCAACAATAAAACTCGTGCCATAACACTGTGAGACGTTAAACAGCATTATTTCATTGCTAGAGCACCTAAATTTCAGTCATTTTAAATTTAAAAGAGTCATTGTCGTACTAATTTCAAATTTAAAAGCTATAAAATAGTGAAATAAAATTTTATATCGGTTGATATAAAATTTATGTCGCTACGATCAATAGTTCCCGAGAAATTTTAAATTATATTAATCATATATTTCAAATTAATTTCCGTTTTTTAATAGGAAGTAGTAAATTACGTCAGTGGTATATCATGCGCGTGATATAGTTTGGACACCACGATGCATGTGATTAATCATGATGATATAATTTGATAATATTTGTTGGCAACGTTAAAATTTACACAAAGACATCTGAAGTACAAGGGAAATTGTTAAACGACGAAAAATACTTCACACCTTAATGTTGTTTACCAACAGCTTTTTTAATAAAGAAATATGTAAATAAAAAAATATTTGCTCATAAAACACGTTTTATTTTATTTGTTTTCAATCCATGCTAACATTTCTCTGATATCTATTTAAACACGTCAGATTTGACGGGAAATCTCTGAATGAAGAGGCATATTTCCGTCAGCACCATGACGGTGATTTTCTAAATAAACGCTTAAAGCTGTTGTTTCTTAGTACAGTTACAGCAGTTTCATATGAAAGAAAAGTTTGAACACTATGTAACTGCACGCCATGACAGACAGAATTTTCAAATTTTTTTCTCTTACGATAACAGCAATGAATGTTTCGAATCTTGCATAAAATAAATTGGATCTTTGCAGTTATTGTATAAAATTATTACCTTCTTAAATGATTGTCCAAACTTTCGATCGTCCAAAAATTGACTCCTTGCGAATTGATCTAATTTTTTGGAACCTATATGTGGGTCAATTTTGAACAGTTTCGAAAATGTGTTTTAACCAATCCGATACCGCTGCAGATATTTGCTTTCGACGATGTTTTGTTTTTTTGAACAAGCTTCTCTAAATGCTGAAAAGAAGGGTGTCAAGAAATTTGTTAACTGATAGCACCATCTAATACGCTACATTATTGTAAGGAAGCCAATGAAATACAGACGCCTGGCTACAGATACACTTTCTTTTATTGAAAGCAATAATGCAATGGAAGGATATAACGTCTTCATGAATAGTTTGTCGACTAAAGCGGTTTAAAACAGCAAATCTACCTGAGTTGAACTTGGCGATCTATAACTTACTAAACATCACAAGTAGATGAGTAGAGAGCACTTATTACATTTAACAATCACATCATGCTTTGCATCAACAAAGTAGAAGAAGCTAGGGAGATAATATCAGAGAGAGTGACGAGTAATACCAGTTGAACTTTATACAGCTGTGACGTAAAAATACGTCTTGAAAGCAGCTAACTAAGTAGATAATCAACTGTTGCAACGAGCGTTGCAAGTAAGTAGATCCAATTTTACAGTTATTCCTTGGTGAGGAACTTTCTGAAGATTAATAACCCACACCAATTTGGCATCATACAGGATGATATTGACAGGGATTCGAGAAACCTAAACCAGTCCACTTCTGATTATTCTGGTACCGGTGTTAGGTTCGTTGTTAACGTGTACCCGGAACCAATATGTCAAGAGTACCAGATAGACCATATAAACTTGTAGGCGAAATATGCCAGAGCTGTCCGTCGTGTTGGTAAAGTGAAACGTGCTAGCACGAAACATTATTTTCCAGTTAAATGTGTACTAATTTAGAAAAATGTGTTTAATCCGATATCGTACAGTATGCTGACGACGGACAGACATGCATTTGGTACAATGGAATCTAACAACTGTACGATGTGCATCGTGAAAGTTTCGAGGCTCTGGAAGGCTCTTCGAGCGCCGCTGAAAACGAATCTGCACCAATATTGCTGCCTGAAGCTGGACATTTACATGTAATTAGCATTATTAGCTGCCTCTGCCAGACAGCTTGTTCGCCGGAAATATTAATTCTTGAATGATATAATTTGCGCAATTATTTAGTGGTTCTTAACAATTTTAAATTTCAAATTAGATAGATATAACCATATATTTCTTTGATTATGCACCGTCTCTTGTTCATTGTCTGCACGAACGTCCCTAATGAATAAAGTGATGGCTGTGTCATGCAACATCATAATTGACATTGTCATACAATTTCACTTTGTATCTCTCTCGACAGTATATGATTTGATTTTAGAACTTTAAATGTCTCAACCATTTTCTCAACCATGTTATTCTGGATGAAAATATGCGATTAAAACGCGCAAGCATCGAATGTACCTTAGCTTTCAGAAATGTG
>BGPR01041556.1:0-13580 GCA_013235015.1 Araneus ventricosus | reverse complement strand
CATTTAAAGCTGTAAAAAATTGATTTAAAACAATTCGAGACATATAAAATGTCAAATTCATCAGAGAACTTATAGAAAATTTGTAAAAAAGAAAACTTGTTTATATAATTAAATCTTGAATACAGATTTTCGAACAACTTTTGTTTAAAAGATCTGGCAGGCACAAAGGAAATCTATGGAGCTCAGTATATCATTGCACCTAATCGAACGAACGCAGAAAAGATCACGCCTGGAACACAAATCAGGTATATTAAAGATATCAATTAATTCGGTGGATTTTTTCCCTACTATTAGCTGGAAAGGGTTGAACTAGAAGAGTTATAGGTACCAGAGCCATACAAAAGTATCGGCAAAA
This sequence comes from Araneus ventricosus, assembly GCA_013235015.1. Lineage (NCBI taxonomy): Eukaryota > Metazoa > Arthropoda > Arachnida > Araneae > Araneidae > Araneus > Araneus ventricosus. The sequence continues at coordinate 13,225 of BGPR01041556.1, read as the reverse complement.
AGGAATAAAAGTCTGCCGGTGCAGAATCTGTACCAAGTTAGAAAGGAAAGATCGGAATTAAGATCATCCTCATACTGATTTGCTTATAATTTTGACAGCCATACCATCTCGTACAAAAAAGGAACAAAAGTTTGCCGGTGCAGAATCTGTACCGCTGTGAAAGGAAAAAGATCGGAATTCTAAGATCATCCTCATAATTGATTTGCTTATAATTTTGACAGCCATACTACTCCCGTGGCCAAAAAAGGAATAAAAGCTCGCCGGTGCAGAATCTGTACCGACAGGAAGGAAAAACACGCAAATTTAAGATCATCCTCATAATTGATTTGTTTATAATTTTGACAGCCATACCACCTCGTACAAAAAGGAATAAAAGTCTGCCGGTGCAGAATCTGTACTGACAGGAAGGAAAAGATCGGAATTTAAGATCATCCTCATAATTGATTTGCTTATAATTTTGACAGCCATACCACTCGTACAAAAAGTGAATAAAAGTTGCCGGTAGAATCTGTGTACTGATAGGAAGGAAAACATCGGAATTTAAGATCATCCTCATAATTGATTTGTTTATACTCAATTCGTACAAAAAGGAATAAAAGTCTGCCGGTGCAGAATCTGTACTGCCAGAAAGGAAAAGATCGGAATTTAAGATCATCTCATAATTGATTTGCTTATAATTTTGACAGCCATACCAATTCTCGTACAAAAGGGAATAAAAGTCTGCCGGTGCAGAATCTATTTCGACAGGAAGGAAAAGATCGTAATTTAAGATCATCCATAATTGATTTGCTTTATAATTTTGACAGCCATACCACCTCGTACAAAAAGGGAATAAAAGTTCGCCGGTGCAGAATCTATACTGCCAGAAAGCAAAAAGATCGGAATTTAAGATCATCCTCATATTTGATTTGCTTTATAATTTTGCCAGCCATACCACTGTACAAAAAGGAATAAAAGCTCGTTGCGCAGAATCTGTACTGCCAGAAAAAAGGAAAACATCGGAATCTAAGATCATCCTCATAATTGATTTGTTTATATTTTTGAATTCGATTCATAATCGGACACTTGCGATTCAAAACTTCTATCTGACTGATGTATACAAAAAAGATAAGAAAAATCGAACTCTTTTCCTATGTTTTCACTTTGTGTCGGTTTGGGGGGGTTATTTTAAGTCCATCAGATCTCTTTGTAATGTTCTAATTTTCACTATGCAACTCTCTTTGGGAAAGTGGAGATGCCGTTACCATCCGAATGCGATATGTTTCATAATAAAAAACATGGCAAATTAAGAGATTTACTTTTTTATAAAGTAGTAAAATTCTTGTTTAACCAAGAAGCTAAAGCGTTCTAAATAAGCCGCTATTTAGCTTGATATACGATCTTCTCTTTAGAGTACAAGTGCATCACTTTTAATTTAATAATTCGCCTTACTCTGATGGCAGCATCTGAACTCCGTTCCTGGAGGATTCTAGTTCAGCTAACAGTCTGACTCCCTCACATCTTGCATCTACTATGTCCGCCAATATAAATTCTATCTCTATTACATCCTCAATTATTATAACACCTGGTCTGTTGCTTTAAGGAGTCACTATTTATCAGTACCACACTGTATTAATTCTAACCACGTTCACACATCCTTGCGTTCATGAGACGTGGATTGGGCAGTGATGGATTAGGTTCCATAGTCCTATGACCGTGATTTAAAATTACTTATTCCTTGCCTAACAGCTTATAATGAAGCATAAATCTAACATAAGTATTAATTGAAGCAGCATATTCAACTATTAAAAAAGTTTTAAGGATTTTTTTCCATCTTAATTAATTCTATTTGACCCTACATTAATAAACATATTTTTTCCGTATTTATGCACTTCAGTTTAAAATAAATGTAATTTCATTATTTTTACAATTTGAAATCTTGGATGAAAACCCGTCAATTATTTGAAATAAATAAATCCTCATGAAATTCTGGCATGATTTCCAGTGTCAATATTCCTGGCCAATAAATGCATCTTTTGAAATTCATTATGGCTTGGCTTTCTGCATTACACTTATTTTTCGAACAGTCTGGGTGTTGGGATCAAACACACCTGGTGATTTCTCAAGACAAAAAAGTCATTAATGTTCTGACAACGGAGGGTATTGATTTATGAGAGTTGTAAAGAAATTGGGGCAATGCATATCCATTCTCTGCTCAAGGACCTGTAAATGCTTTTCGCTTTTCAGAAGCGATATAAAAAACATGCATGTGATAAGATAATTGCCTAGCGTAAATTATATTTGCTGTTTCTAAACACTATGCTTCCAACAAGAAAGTTTTATTTATTTCGATTTTAAATAAAGAACTCTTAGGTTTCCGAAACTTTCACATTAATCAAGCCATTTTATTTCTGGTTGAAATGTGTCTTTCAAAAGTAAATTTAGTTTTTTAATGGAAAAGGCAGAATAAAAATTACAATGAGATAAACTGTGCGCGATTCAGATTTCAGTTCCTTTTTAAATTTATCCTAAAAATAAATGCCAAAGAGAGATTAAGGCAACAAAAAATCAAATTACAGAAAACACTGAAAAAGGAAATTAAATGAGGAAAAAGTAAATGGCTACAATCTCATATCGAAAAAGAGCATTATCATTTACTTTTATAACGATGTGAAGGCAAGTGCCGTACTTCTAGTGCAAACGTTAACTCGAGTCAGGAATTCATGGTTTATGTCTCTCATTACAATAAAGCGAGTAAACGCTCTGAACGAAGCGAGCTCATTTTAATTTACCAGATAAGGATCCCATTTCTTGTACTCATGCACTCCGTGTGATGACCGTACTCATATGACGTGCACTCCGTACTCATGAATGCAGGAAGAGATATCATTGAGAAAATAAAAAAAAAGATATGATCTGCGTATGTGAAAAAAGGAATTGAAAAGGATCTGCGAGATAGAGAGGCAGAAGTTTCTAAGAAAAACTTCGCACTTCCGAGACTAATGTAAGCTTTCATCAGAAATCTATTTTCAAATATTTGATTATTTTGTGTTGTGTTGTTTATGCACACGCTGTTTTAACAATTTAACTCAATTGTACCGTGCCAGCATCAAAATTTCCTATTTCTAAGCGTCTAAACTTAAATCAAACATAAAACTTGCAATTCGATGCAAAGTTTACGCGAATATTAGTACATAAAAATCTCAAATATTTTATGGCTTCATATTTGATTCAAAACGATATCACATTATTAATCCTTTAACACCGAGCCCGTACGATCGTGATCGTGCAGGTTAAACATTAGCTTACATTTCTGCTTCCTGGATAGATGTATGCATTAAATGCCAGAAGAAATTATTTTTCTTCTCCGGTCTTAAAGGGTTAAAACAAACAGTGTCGTCTAATTAGATATCTCAGTAAAAAAAATAAAAATTTCATTATTAAGTAGAGATGGTGTTCTTTCATTTAATATATGTTTCAGGTTGTTTTAAATAAGTGCGTATTGCAGCTACCATTTCGCGGTCGTACACTTCATATGAATACATCATGTTCATATTCTAATAAAGTTCTGAATTCTAATAAACAGAATATTAGTTTTTCTATCAGTCATCTATAAGCGATTTTTAGTGTAAATTTATATTAAATATTTACATTTTTTCACAGAAAAGATTATCATAATACAGAGAGTTGTATAACAGAATTGCATTGTATATTTATTCTTTATTTTATATAATTACATCTCCAAATTAAATGCACTTTATAAGGTTAGTTCAGTTGAAGTATTTGAGAAAACAAGTTAGAAAAGTCTTTCAAGTCTGACTGAAAAACGAAGTTCTTTTGAAATAAATGTATTAAAAATTGAAACTTTTCCGACGTAAATATCATCAATTTGATGAACAATTAATCCTAAAGTAAATAATATATTATACTAAAAGTTATCTTCCTTTGAATGTCTTAGATCTTATCAATTTAATTTTTCATATTGTACCTTACGCTGTCTTTCATTCACATCTTCGCTTCATGTAAACTTATAAAGAGTACGCATTTTTTAATAGTCAGCATGCCTTTTGTTGGACATGTTTTCTTCATTAACTAACACACCATTTACCTATGTAAATCATATTTAAATAAAGTTATGTCTATGACAAGAATAAACAAGTATTTCTACGAGACTCCCAAACTTTTTTCAGTGCTTTCAGCTAAAAGTTTATTCAGGATCAACCCCGATGCGTAGATAATGTTATCAAAATTTTCTTCTTGATGGGGATGGATACATTTGGGATTTTGTTTAATACAATCTTCATATAGCATTTTGAAAAATCTTATTTAAACATTCATATCAGAATGTCGTTTTCTTCCGCATCACGTACGGCGCAGTTATCCAAACAGAAAATAATAAATTTCCACTTTCTTCATAGCCTCGGAATAAAAAATGACTGACGACGCATCCAATCTTAAGTATAAAATTTTATTATATTTATTTTTGATTTTGAATTTTTGTTTCGAAAAACCAAAGAGGAAGAGCAAAACGAGTTTCAGAAACCTATCAAAAATACCAATCCTTACTAACATTTTATATATTTAATGCTAGTTTTTCTATACGTATTCGAACCTGATATACGGAATCCTTAACGAAACTTGCATTGAATTTCGGCAGAGTTTTAGTTAAACTGAGAAAAAAAAGACGGGAGGCTGTCTTTTTCAAACAGCCGCTGATGTTAAAAGCGTAGGACTACTTTACTCACGTGACTCTTTTCCGATTTTCAAATATATTTTTTGTAACCTCTGTTTTTATCCTTTATCTTTAAAATAAGACATTAGTTATGTTATTAACATATGTAGTTACCGAGATATAGAGGATCGCGTCACCAATTCATGTGTATTTTTGCCCAACTTTGAGACTCAGTAGCCGCTGAACTACAATTTCATTTTCAAATTTTTTTGTAACTTCTATTGTTACCCTTTATCTCTGAAATAAGATATTAGTTATGTTTCTAACGTACGTAGTTACAGATATATAGAGGATCTCCCATACAACGTTCTGGCGTGTGAATCAAATTCCTTCTTGAGACCCCAATGGGAAGAACGCAGTCCTACGTTAAAAACTGAAAGGAACACTTCAATTTTGCTTCAATGATCGAAACAAAATCTGTAAAATTTGCCTTATATAATAGATCAGAGTCACTTATGACTTGAAATTTTAAATGTTAATTTTTCTTTTATTTTTCTCCTTTATTATTATTTTTCTTCTTTATTATTATTTTTCTTCCTCATTATTATTTTTCTCCTTTATTATTATTTTTCTTCTTTATTATTTTTCTTCTCCTTCATTATTATTTTTCTTCTTTATTATTATCTTTCTTCTTTATTACTATTTTCTTCTTTATAATTATTTTTCTCTTTTATTATTATTTTTCTCCTTTATTAATATTTTTCTCCTTTATTATTATTTTTCTCCTTTATTATTATTTTTCTTCATTATTATTTTTCTTCTCCTTCATTATTATTTTTCTTCTTTATTATTATCTTTCTTCTTTATTATTATTTTCTTCTTTATAATTATTTTTCTCTTTTATTATTATTTTTCTTCTTTATTATTATTTTTCTTCTTCATTATTATTTTCTCCTTTGTTATTATTTTTCTTCTTTATTATTATTCTTCTCCTTCTTATTATTATTTTTCTTATATCTTTTCTTCTTTATTATTATTTTCTTCTGTATAATTATTTTTCTCTTTTATTATTATTTTTCTCCTTTATTATTATTTTTCTTCTTTATTATTATTTTTCTTCTTTATTATTATTTTTCTCCTTCGGTTTCACAGAACGCATCGCTTCTACTAGTAAATATAGTAAAATTTCGTTTCGTCGGAGTTGGGCCTTGTGAATAGGCGAATTTTGGTTATAACAACCTTCTATATGTTGCCAGAAACTTCCATTTAAATAACAGGCAACCAGCGTTATCAATACTTTAATCTCCCATAAAGAATTCTCTGATTAATTAAAGATCCAAGAGGCCCTCTCATACTAGGCTTAATTTTCAGAACAAATGAAATGTCTCGCCTGCAGGAAGACAAACGACCTGTTTCACGCCTGTTGATTCATTCTGAGAACGACGTTTCATTTGCTTGAAATAACACGTTCACAAGTTACATGTTACAGCAAGTATTTGCCTCCGCTTAGAGCAATTATAAATAATCTTATATCGTTTCCAGTCTTGAATTGGCTACATTTCAGGATTTATATTATTGTCAGACCGTTAGCCTATTAACGACTGACGTTGCGTTTTTGCAACATTTGTGAAATGATTTTTTTCTTTTGCTATAAAGCGATTTTTCAAAATTAATTTTTGTATTACGTTAGACAAAGCTTCTAAGAGAAAAAGAACTGTTTCGCTCTCATTGAAACTTTTTCTTTAATAAATTTTTAAATTGACATTTTTTCCGGACTACTTTTCCTGTAATTTTAAATAGATCTCACCGATGGCAGCGTATAGTTGTATTAAATATAATGTCCCCTTGCATAGCAATTGTTTCAAATATTTAAATGAATCCAAAAGGTAATCGGTTTTGCCTGACGTTGCGTTTTGGCAACATTTTGTATCTTCTATAAAAATAAATATTTTTTTCTCCTGTTACTTTTTTTCTTAATTAGACTCTGATACGTCTAAAAAACCATTTTTGTCCATTTCCTCCAAACAGAAGGTAGTGCGGTCGTTAATGGGTTAAGAAATGTTACGGATTTTCTTTAATAATAGGCTACGAACTATTTGTAAGAACTGCACATTATCTATATGTTACATTAATTCTTAAGAGCTATAATTTCAAGGACGGTTTACTTTATTTGCATGAACTTTCCGTTTTGAATTAGTTTTGAAAGGTGGTGTATTGTATTGCTAATATTAGATTTGTTAGGATAATATTTTTGTTTCCAAACGATACATTTATTCTCGACTTATACAACAAAAAAACTTTTTTTACCATGAATAGGATATTTACAATCTAATTGGAGCAAAATTTCATCCAGTTAACAACAACGAATCCCAAAACAGTTTTTTTTTATCGTTGTTGCCTGTTAACGGAGATGAAAGGAGGAAAACAAAACAAATTTATCGTTGCTATTATATTTCTATCTGACTTTTTTTATTACACTCGCCTAACGGTTTTTTTGACTTTACTAATTTTTTATAAAGTATATTATATATTATGAAGTCATTTATTTTAAATATCTAAATACAAACTAAGTAAATATTAGAAAGAATATTAATTATATGAAATGATTTTTTATATATTACTAGCCGCTTTCGGCGACCAGCTTGTTCGCCGGGAATATAATTTCATTTCAATCTCTTATGCATAATTTGATATTCATGGTCTCTTAACAAATTCATTTTAAATTGTGATAGACATTTAACCTATGTTGTTTCAGTATCCTTGCTGCTGTTCAGTTCGTTGTCTACATGACGGTCCCTAATGGAATCAGTCAGTGTCATATAACATCCAATTGCATGTTGTCAGCATCAACTTCAATCTCTTATTCTTCTCGCAAAATATACTTTAAACTTTAAAATGGCGCGGCATATTTTACATCCAGCAGCATGTTAGCTGGATGAAAATATGCTGATTAAAACATAGCATTAAACATTAAGATATCACCTACGCTTTTAACAGTCGAAGATAAACATGAAAATAATTATTTGTTAAAACAATGAAAACGGTTTGAATTGCGTTGCAACAATGAAAAATATTGTTGTTAATTATCCCAAAAATATTTTTTAAAATTTATTAAAATTAGAGAATAAATATCGCGTCAACTTAATTGATAGCACTTAAAAAGTAACTTTTTGCTCTTTTAGGTGGTGTAAGAATAATTTTTATGTTGTCATATTTTTGGAAGCTATTAAGGAAAAACTCCAAAATTTCACTTAATTTTTAATTAATTAAAATTCTAATTAAAATTTCAAAAGATGGACTCCGAGGTGCACATTCCCACATTCCAAAGTATGTTTGTGCCAAATTTCGTAGATCTAGGTCCAGCGGTCTGCCCTGTAGAGCGTCAACACACACAGGCACACTCACACACATTCTCGTTTATTAGTAGTAGAGATTTATAAATATCGCGGTGGTCAGATGTCAAGCATCAGTGAAATGAAGTATTCCTTCGGTGTGGATTTCACGGAGCAAAATATGTACAACAGACATCAAGGAAAATAGATGATATTATTACCCACCGGTCGCCGGCTTCCCATGAATACAATAAGAATTTACAATACTTTTGCATTTGAAAAAGAGAAATGAAACAAAAGTTTCCTCTAGTAAAACTTAGAGATTCAAAGAAATAAAGTTTGAATCTCTTCTCCAAAAAAAAAGTAAAAATCTTCGATTAAGCAAGTTTTTCTTTGGATAAGACTCAAAATCCAATACGTCAAAAATCATGAATTAAGGCATGTAATTAATCTTATAATCTTATATTGTCTTCTAACAATGGAAGCTCGTCAGAAAGGCCAATATTGCATAGAACGGAGGTTGGTCGCAGTAGAGAGGTTTATTGTACATATCTTATTTCGTTATTTTTATAAGAAAGACAATACTTTTAAATAGAATATTGTTATTAAAATTTCTTTACATATAACTGTAGTCTCCTTTTCATTTGGGAACACCTTATATTAATCTTATAATCTTATATTGTCTTCTAAAAATGAAAACACGACAGAAAGACCAATAATGATGGAACGGAGGTTCATCACAGTAGAGAGGTTTTATTGTACATATCTTATTTCGTTATTTTTATAAGAAAGACGATATTTTTAAACAGAATATTGTTATTAAAATTTCTTTACATATAACTGTAGTCTCCTTTTCATTTGGGAACATCTTATATTAATCTTATAATCTTATATTGTCTTCTAAAAATGAAAACTCGTCAGGAAGTCCAATATTGCATGGAACGGAGGTTGGTCGCAGTAGAGAGGTTTCATTGTACATACCTTATTTCGTTATTTTTTCAATTCCTACTATTAGTTCACACTCTCCCTATATATATATATATATAAATCTTGTTCAAATTTTCAATCGTTAATAAAATACTTTTTATTCATCCACTCAAGTTCAAATACATTTTTTAAAATTTGTAGTGGATGACACTTGATGCTAATACAGTTTTTTCAAATATTAATTCATTAATTAAATTGAATTAATTAATTTTAGTTATTAGAGTCTCGCAACTTTGCCGCCAAATCGCCAAAATGGTCGTCAAATTTGTCGCCAAGGTCGCCAAATTTATCGCCAAGTCGCCATATTTGTCGCCAAGATTAGGATCTCAGGGAAACGACTTTATAGCTTTGCAACAATATAGAATTAATTGATTTTAGTTTTATATGGGAGAAATAAATTTCTGAAATAAAATTTTTTTTGTTGATCTAAGTAGGAATTGACTTAATTTTTTTTTTATATTACTTATTATAAGACGATACTTTTAAACAGAATATTGTTATTAAAATTTCTTTACATGTAACTGTAATCTCCTTTCCATTTGGAAGCACCTTATATTAATCGTATAACCTTATATTGTCTTCTAAAAATGAAAACACGTCAGAAAAATCAATATTGCATGGATCGGAGGTTGGCCGCAGTAGAGAGGTTTCATTGTACATATCTTATTTCTTTATTTTTGTAAGAAATACAATACTTTTAAACAACGGTTTTGGAATTTCAAAATATACATATTTTCTGCGACGCTCTAATGTCTTATAAAAATATGTTTATATGTATTCCTGGATTATTGCAATATTGCAGCTATATTTAGAGCTAAATAATGTGTTTTCTCTGTCTGGATCTGGAAATGGAATATGCGTTATTCAAAGAAGTCAGTGGTGTCACGTGTGCCCTTTTATAAAAAATGGAATGAAAGCAGTCTGAGTGAAAGTACATTTGAATAATTTTGTCTTGTTTAGGAATTGACAGAAAAGTGAAAAATAAAAATTACAGCAATGAAATTATTTAATTAATTCTTACCGAAATTTTTCAAACGTAAATTGAAATGAATAATTAGTGATGTCATTAGGTAAAAAATAAAACTCACGTTAAATTAAAAGACAAATAAATAAAAGAAAACTATATTAATTAATTAAATTTCGTGAATTTAATACTTCAAAAACGTAAACTGATTTTTGAAATTAAATCTCTCACATTCCTGTTAAATGAAAAATGAATTTATAATTCCAAGTGATAAATTATTCTTTTTCAAAAACGCTGTATCTGACGTTACCTTTTTTCCATAACATGGTGTATTTCTATAAAACTATGTTTTTAGTTTCGGGATGTCTAAATTTTATTTTCTTACTCAGATGAAGACTACATCTGGATTCCACTTGGATGTGATAAAAATCAAACTAAAATATTCATACATTAGATAAAACTACAGACTTCTATCATTCATTAAAATTACTTGTACATGCGTAAGAAGTTTATTATGATTTTTGTGTATAATGGGGTTTTTTCTATCATAATTCAAAAATTTGAAGACTTTAATTTTTGACACACGTGGAAAATCGTAATATGAAAATGACTAGTCAAAGATAAGTATGACTAATTTCCTAAACTCAAACGTAAGAAAGAAGCTGAAATTCGTCATTTTGCTAAATTAATCATCGTCATTTGCTATATTATTTATAATTTTTCAAAGGCATTTGTTGTATACAGCTAAATTCTTAAAAATTTGGAAATCTGCACTATTAACTTTGGTTCAATGAAAGCAACATTAAAAATTAATATAAATTAATATATTTTTTCAATGTTAACTTGAATTACCAAAAAAATCTTCTCCATATTTTGTAATAATCTCATAAGGAATTTCTAATTCATCCTTCTTGAAATTTCGTGTCCTCTTCATCTAGATATTTAAAATAATTGGCAAAACTAGTGGACCAGTTCCCCCAACCCCAACCACTGGACCGATTTCGATAATTTTTATTTCATATAGAAGCTTATGACGTCTAAATATGTTATCAATGGTCGCCTTCCTTCTCAATGGTCACCATCCTCCATTTTCGAAAGAAATCGGGAAAATACTTCTTCACTGTACATTCTGTATGGAGAAAAAGCATGAAACACTCTCCCCCCTCCCAATACACACCGTGAAATCGAAAGAAGACTGCATTGTACATTCTCTATGGGGAAAAACTTTCAGACAGTTCCCCGGTGTCTACCTCTGGAGCGATTTTGACAACATTTATTTCATATGAAAGCTTATGACCTCTAGATATGTCATCAAGGGTCGCCTGCACCCCAGCGATCTCGTTTTTTGAAGGAAATCGATTAAATACTTCTCCATTGTACATTCTCTAATGGAAAATCCATGATACAGTCCCCAAGAACCAACCACTGGGCCGATTTCGGAAATTCTTATTCCATATGAAATTTTACGACCTCTTTATATGTTATCAAGGGTCATATGAAAACTTATGGCATCTAAAGATTTCGTCAGTAGTCGCCTACCACTTCTGTTTTCGAGATATATCTCAAAATAAAACATTGTCAGAGTCCCTCAGCCTCTACAATCGCCAATTTACAATTACGTGCGAATAACTGGTCGCTGAAGACGTCTAGTTTGAAATAAAAACATATCCATAAATTCTCTTGCATATTTAGGATTGATTCTTCATTTCATCATACTTCTGTAGCAAGCCTCATTTTATTAACTCATTCTACTGTATAAACTTTTTGCGGAAAGATTACCATGAGAGAATTTTATTCCCATAAAATAGGGCAAGGACTTAAAGGTCTTTTTCATATATCTGCAGGTCATTTTAATGTAACTGAAGGCCCTTCCCAACGACAGGCTATTTTATGAAATAAATTTCGGCAGCGAGTATCTGGATCAAAAGAACTTTTCTGGTCTGCTGTTTACTTACCAATTACCTTTATTTAAGGGAAAGATAAAAATTCACTTTTTTGCTGTTCCTAGTCTAAGGAAAAGTTTCCTCTCTCTTGCTCTAGGAAACATTTTTCATCTTCTTGCATCTCAATGAATTTATTTCTTTCAGACATTACTGAAATCTTTAGGCTTTATGTGGTCTTCACTCGTACTATGGGAAATTTCCTTCTTTTAGCAATATATGCATGGATTTTCTTCCGCAATCTGACAGCAACAGGACATCCTTCAATGAAAGAAGTAAAGAAATTTTTCAGATATTGAAGCAGATTTGATTCATGATATAATATAGTACGGGCATAAAGCGAATCTTTCTTTCCGAAAATTCAATTTTCAATAATCTCCGAAAGGCACAGCGGATAAAATATGCACATTCTCATTTTATATCTTGTTAACTTCGTATATACGAGAATGTATCGAAAAAAATGTTTACAAAAGCAATAAAAAATTATTTATTGACAATAGACAGAAAACACAAAAGGGACTTAAGAGGCATACTTGTCGATCACTTTTCCGCACATCCTGTTCATTCAGCCAGTTTTCAGCAGCGTCCCTGTCCATTGAGCTAGTTTTCGGCAGCTGTTTTCACATCACTGTTTAAAGAGAACCTTGTTCCAGATAAGTGTTTGGAACTCAGATTGGTTGCTAAATCTAGGCTGCATGGGGGATGGCTCCAAAGTTCCCTTTTGAACTTTGCAGCAATTCTTGAGTTTTGCGAACAGTATGTTTATTGTCATGCAGGAGGATGGCTTCACATGTCAGGGTATTTGCGTCGGATGGCTTCAGGACGGCGCACAGTGGTCCAGTTTCGTTTTCTAGCGAGACAAAAATCATAGCGACGAAACTAAAAACAGCAGAGACTTGAAATTTGCACAGTTTAAAGGAAATGGACTTCAGTTGTATCCCATGAAATTTCATAACAATCGGTTGGATATTTCTTGATTTGTATTAATTTATTTAATTCGTTCTCATTGTTCTCTATGGAGGGAACTGTTGTAATCTGCGGAAAAGTTAATAATTAGTTGTATAAAACATAAAAAAATCTGATAAATTTTACCAAATGAAGGAAATAGCTTTAAAATAAGATTTGTGAAATTTTAGTTAAGTCTGGTAGGTATTTTTTTATTTTTAACATTCCAAATATTTGCAATGTTAAAATATATCTAATGAATAATTGTGTGATAAATTCAAATGCCTTTCAAAACGATTAAAAAGTGAAAGAATTTCGTTAATATAATATAAATGTTATATAAATACCATTAAATCTTTAAAAAAATTACTTTTAAGAGTAAAATTGACCGCAGTTTTCACAAAAA
>BGPR01041555.1:0-13580 GCA_013235015.1 Araneus ventricosus | reverse complement strand
TTTCTGTAATAATGGCATTAAAGTACAGCAAAGAAATGGTAAGTCCCTTTCCTTTTTCTAAGTTTCAGTTTCAAGCTTCTAATGATTATGGTAGTTCCAAAAAAACTGGTTTTTTCTTTATAAGATCGATAAACGGTAGAGAAAGATCTGTCGTCAGCGAAATGTTTAAAGTCAGTTACTTTGTTTCTGAAAACGAATAGCTCACTCCTTATCAAGTCGAAAGAAGAAAAAGTGCAGCGTAATAAACAGAGGTTCGCAAATAGGGATGAGTTTATAAAAATGAAGTAAGTACTTTCACTTACAAGGAATTAACCTTTGTAAAAAAAAAGATTCTATCTCACTTATTTGTTGTTCTCTTAAAAACATATTTGTGTAAGGAAGAATTGGCCTAAAGCCAAAAGGGAAGTGATTTTTACAGGCCGAAAACTGAATTTGGGATTTTTACCTTGAATTATGCTTAGAAAGCCTTTTTGATGATTCAAATTCTTCTAATAGTTAACCAGGAGAAGAATTTTAGTGATTAGTCGTAATAGAAATATTCATTTAAAGAAATTTTCGGGTATACCATAAATGTAATAGAACTTAAAAATAATCACATAGAAAATTAGAATAAATTTAAAAAATAAAATTTTTAACTTAAACAACAGAACAAAAACAACAATTTTTTAACAATAAAATTTAGATAAAAATTTAACAATGTTTAAGTCGCGCAAATCTGAGCCGCTCAACAAAAAACAAAGTTGAAATCAATAATCTAAAGAGAAAGCAAAAAATAAAGATAAAATCAGAGGGAATCAAAAAAAACGGAATCCATTCAGTCCATTTTATCAAGGCTAAGGACTATTCGAAATGATTCAAAGTAATAATTAAATTTTTCTGTAAGAAGCTTGCATTGCGCCAAATATAGCTTCTAGCCCAGAAATTTTCAACAAAAGACAAAGGAGACCACTCCAATCATTATTTTAAAGAAGAAAGAGAAAACCAAACACAAAAAAACGCTAATAATTTTATTTAAAATATTAGCCATCTGTCTTTTAAAAGTAGCCGTCATACAAACTTCCCTGCCCAGAATATGAGAGAAAAAAGAGAAAAATGTCCTCACGCATGAAAAAACCCAATCTTAACTTTTCTTTTAAAAAAGGAATCAAGCAAATTTTTTTAAAACACTAGTCCATTGCGCCATCTGAGACGAAAAACAAACAGAAGGAAAAAAAGGAATTGCAGAACTGACATTCTGAAGACACATTTTGTTCTTTAGATTGTCCTCACTGTTTCAATCGAATTATTCATTGAAAAGATACATATACGATAGTGATATCATAAAATATAGGAATCAAATTAGCCGATTTAAAAAAATTAATTAAATACACTTAATGTCGCAAAGTTTCATAAATGAAAGAGTAGCTCAAGAAGTTTTTCAGATAAGTAACGCCTATAAATTAGCTGCAGCAGAGAAAGTCTCTACTGCAGTCAAAGTGAAGGCATGTTTGTTCTATTTAGAAATCAATTGTAACAGGTCAAAGACGTTTTAAAGTGAGTATCGAAATGTCCAGTGTCTACTCATAGCGTGCTGGTATTGACACAAAGGAGTGAAAGCCCCTCACTTGATTTCATATTTCCTGTTCCCTAATTTCTCATACCCAACGCTTGATGAAGTTCTTACTTGGAGATCGACAATTTCTCATACTCTAACCGAAATAATTCTGAATGTACTGATTTGCTTTCGGAACCAGACGTGCCTGCATCGTAGATACTTGACACTTACCTGATTGCACTTATTTAGGCGCCTAAGATAATTACGTACTGATAAAAACTCTTTGAGCTCTCTCTAGTTTCAAAAACGAAATTGCTACATTATAGTTTTTTCTATAATTTTGGAAATACCAAATTGACCATCCATAGGCTGTTTCTGTGAATGACGAAGATGAAATTTTAGATGATAGAATTTTTTCAAACATCTTTAGAGAAAATATATTTTTAAGCATACATCGCTAAATTTAAATATTTTATTGCATTTTAGAATTTGCCCTATACACGGATTTCCTTGAAGAATTTCAAAGAAAACGTATCACCGGCTACAGAGTTGGGTTTAAAATGCAAGGTTTTTGATAACATAATTATTTATTCGATCTATGTTATCATGATGTAACAAACGAACTTCAACAGAACCGAGTGGTTCAGATTCGGGCGTGATGTCACAATCACATGATAAAGAACCGTGCATCACCTGACATCGAACAGCGCGCCTTCCTCTGTGATGTGACATAAGATATTTTTTTCCTTCGTGTAAAGCAGGCCATTTATCTCTTCCAAAATGGAAATTTGAACAGGGGAAGGAAAAAGCAATCGTCAAGGTCGAAAACTCAGAAATTAGAACAAAGGTCAGAACGATGAATTCCAACTCAAACCATTCTCAGCCTTCTGAGCGATTCTTGTGGGACCCTCAGCGAGGGTGGGTAGTCGGCACATCAAACGATTTGATGAATGACCTCGCGACGAGGCTAGCTTTATCGGAAATTCTGAGTGGGGAAGGGAATTGACGAGCAGCTGTGAGGGGAGAGAAGATCGCTCTCCACTTGCCAGCCTTTGGAGCTTCACAGATGAATGACGTGCCTGATTTTGGACTTGAATGTGGAAAAAATCAGTGTTGGAACAAATGAATGGTATATTCTTTAAAATTGAAATGGTTTCAAATAAAGTGTGAAAATCTGAGATACAGTCATTTTATTTACCCGGAAACTCAAGATGTCGGCACAAAAGGAAGCCTTTTCACAGATTTGAGTCTCAGGTGGAAGATAAGGGGAGTTTATCTCTGCTGCTTCTTGAGTTTCCCACGTTATACTGATTCATACTGACTGGATATCCGTTTCTTCGAAGTTGGTCATGGTTAGAAAAAGTGCATTCCTATTTCAATCAGCATCAGCAAAGAAAGAACTGAAAAAATATACCTCAATTTTCTTGCGTAGTGTAAGAGCACCTCAACAACTTTAAAAGACGTAGTTCATCCTTTATATTGCTTTTAATGTTTGATAATTTGTATGATGAAAATGCGATAGTGTTTATTTTAAATTTTATTTCAAACCTAGATGTAGTTGTTCTGCCAAACACAAACAAACAAAAATACTGAGAGAGAGAGAAATACTCAAAAGTTTTGCAATTGATGGTAAAAATTATCAGTCGTTGATTGATTCGAACCTAAAGATTGTGCATCTTTTAACAATTTGACGAGAACAAATACATAAAGAAGAGAAATTCATTTGTCACAGGAAGCTATCTTTTCCTCACTGAGTTACACTATTGTCGCCCAATTATTAACTTAACAAACACATTAAAGCACTGGCTATCAAATCTTAAACGATCAATACACAATAAAAAAAAATAATTATTTAAATACGTAAATATGTGAAGTATTTCGTTTGTAATCCTTATATTTAGTACATAACACAAACATTTTAGTACTAGATTGTAATTATAAACATTTTTGCTTCATTAAAAGCCAGGAATGCTATTTTATAACATTTCAGATACTCCAGCCTTCAAAGTTTTCAGAAATAATGTACCGTTTTTAATACACACAAATAACATCTACTTAAATAATAAGGAAGTCCAATTTACATGTCATAGGAAATTAATAACGTTGTAATTTTAATCATTTGAATCGGCAATTTTTCCCTGATAGTATCCCCTAATTCTATCTTAGTGAATTTGAACTTTGTCATAGGGTACTAGATAAATATTATTAAAATTATTAGTTGTAATTTTTGATTAATATATTTAAAGATATGTATGAAATTATACGATATATTAAATATTTGTTACTAAGGCATATGATTCTTATCTGTGTTAGCAAAAGATTTACTTCAATGTTTAGAGTGTTTATATACTGTCTATGGGGAAAAGTAATGTAAGTATTTTTTCACTTTTTATCTGTATGTATATGGGGTTTTTTTCGATTGATTAAGAGTTTTGTAAACTTTTACATTATTTTTTCATATACAGATGAAATGACAACCTTTATAACTTTTCTAATAAATCAAAAGTTTCTAGAATTGATTTTTTCTTTATTTTGGCCGTATAAAATATTAAAGAATGCACCAAATTTTTTGTGAAAAATTTAGCTAAGTTTTTTAAAGTTTGTAATGTAAATCCTATCAACTCAAAAATGTTTCATATGTTATTTTTTGTTATTTTTTTGCACTTTAATCTTTGCACCTCCTGGTACAAGTTTTAAAAAGAAAATGGATACTTCAAAGAAAAGAGGAGGGGGGCGCAGATTTTCAGTTTGCCCCAGCCATTTTCTTAGGTACTCCACCGTCAGTAATTTTGGTGTAATTTATCGTATTTAAAGAGGTTTAAGCGAATTGGTGACAGCAATATTCTAGAGCATATTTTAAAATCTACATAATTCTTTTCTTAACAAATTTTATTAGGTCAATACCGCAGTTCCTCAAAAGTTTTTGCATCCAAATGACAGAATGAACGAGAAATCTGAAACGATATCAAGAAGTCAAAATCATTATCGTTGCTTATAAAATGTCTCACATTCAACAGTTCGTACCTACCAACCCATTGATTTTAAAAAAAATCATAAGGCCTGTAAACGATTCATGATCGATTCATTATCTCCATGACGTAGCCTGATATTATTTTTCAGAAGAATCTTCATTATTTTCGGAACGAGGGATTGAATTGCATTAAATATGGAGTTCAACATAGATATTATTGATTTCTTTGTATAATTTGAATGGAGTTTAACTAGCAATATAAGGGGAAAAGTTGATTTTGCATAGTAAAGAGGAAAACAAATAAATAGTTAAAGAAGCAGGCTATCCATCGTTATCAAATTTTCCTCCATTCATTTCAAAATCAATACATGATTTTTATTTGTATGATTTTACTTCTCTTTGAAATGACCATGCTTTAAAATTAGTTCAATAGATTTCCAATCATTTGTTCATGTTCGTTTAGTTGCATCAGTTTTCATTTCAGTATTCGGGCCCTATTTGGCTTGATAGCATCTCACTTCGTGAAGAAATAGATACGTTGTGTATGAGAAATCCATTATTTATATCAATACGTCGATCCTGTGTATGATGAATCGCATTGTGTTGGAGACAAGTTCTGAGTCTACTCAATTATCATCCTTGTTGTCTGACTCTGTTCAAAATTAGAAGATTTCTTTCTTTCCTTCCTTAGTTTTATTTTTTGGGAGTGAAATTTCTACTAGATTAAAAAAATAATGTTTTAAAATTTAATCTCTCCGAATAATAAATACAAAGCAATCTAGGAAAGAATGCCTTGGAAATCTGTATTCCTTATCCAAACTAGGGATGAGAGTGGAAAAAAAAAAACCGGTTTTATTCACCTGGTTTAATCTGGTGTTAAAACCGTCAAAATAACCGGTTTCGGTTTTTTTTAAAAAAAAGCAACGTTGTGGACAGAATTTTTAATAATAATAATATACAATAAGTAAGTATTAATACAATATAATTAATTAATGTAATAAGTAATGATTATAAATAAGTATAATATGTAATAATAATAAATGAGTAAATCAGATAAGCAAGTATTATAGACAAAAAATTTAATTAACATTGTTTTCACAAGAAATTAATTCATTCTAATACCACCATCTAATCTGCTCATAAAGACTTACAATGTGTTGACCCGTGAGTCAACAATTCAGAGGAAACAAAATCATTCAACGATACTAATCTTTCGAACGCCACAGAACTTCCGACTAAAGATAATTATTTTTGGCTAACAAAAAACAGACGCAAAACAGACAAATTTTTTTATTAATATTGTTTTGTAAGTAATCAACCTATTGGCCAATATTTATATGTTCGTAAAGTCTCTTTCAGTAATCCACAACCACAGACGCCTTGAGGAAGAGGTTGTCTGTGATTGCCTAAAGGGGATGAAATTCAGTAACTTGTTAAATTTTAGTCTAGTCGAACCTAAATCGAGCTCATCTTCCGACCAGGTTTTTGATTTAAAAAAACGTTTAAAATAGGGCAAAAAAATAACCGAAAAAAACGGTTAACCGAAAACGGTTTCGGTTTAACTGGAGGTTTTCCATCCCAATCCAAACGACGATTCGAATAACTACAAGTTACTGTGAGAGAAATCGTCCTAAGTTTCTGTTTGATGGGCGATATATGTCACCAGTAGCGTTCGTTCTTGCACGAGAGAATTTTTTGTTGGTTCGTAATTTTGCATGAATCACGAACTACAACAGAAGGAGTTCTGTGTTAAGGAAATGATCTAAAAATGTATCTTTAAAACTGTTCAGCACATGCATGACTTCTCAAATACTCGAATATCGTCCTTCACACGATAAGTGGAGTATCGTACCTTAGTTTCTTCAGTTTAGGGAGAAAGAGGTCTTCTCACGATAAGTGGAGTATCGTACCTTGGTTTCTTAAGTTAGGAGAAAAGAGGTCTTCACGATGAGGTGAGTATCATACCTTGGTTTCTTCAGTTTAGGGAGAAAAGAAGAGGTCTTCACGATAAGTGAGTATCGATCGGTTTCTTAAGTTTAGGGAGAAAAGAGGTCTTCACGATGATGGAGTATCATACCTTGGTTTCTTCAGTTTAGGAGAAGAGGTCTTCATGATAAGTGAGATCGTACCTTGGTTTCTTAAGTTTAGGGGAAAAGAGGTCTTCACGATGAGTGGAGTATCAACCTTGGTTTCTTCAGTTTAGGGAGAAAGAGGTCTCTGCACGATAAGTGAGTATCGTACCTTGGTTTCTAGTTTAGGGAGAAAAGAGGTCTTCACGATGAGTGAGTATCAATACTTGGTTTCTTTCAGTTTAGGAGAAAGAGGTCTTCGACGGAGCATCGTACCTGGTTTCTGGTTTAGGGAAAAGAGGTCTTCACGATGAGTGAGTAACATGGTCTGTCATTTAGGGAGAAAAGAGGTCTTCACGATAAGTGGAGTATCGTACCTTGGTTTCTTCAGTTTAGGGAGAAAGGAGGTCTTTGCATAGGTAAAAGTTCTGGTCGGCCGTGTGTGATAGGAGGATGTGCACCGGATTCAGCAAGTGTGCGCATGTAGACCGAATAAATCGTTGCCCTCCCCCACTGTTTGAGGATGTTTACGATAACGATTCTAGGTGTAGAGGCATGCTGTGGTGTTAGAGTCGAAAAGATTCAACTTGATAAGTTTACCGGGAACTGCAAATTCCTCATGTTGAGAAAGGTATTTGCTTTTCAAACAGTTACAATTAACAGGATTTAAAAAAGGCATTAAATTTAAATTAATTAAATTAATCAGTCAAAATTAATTAAAACTCTTTGTATTATGTAGAATGGCGCATATGCACGTATTTCTAATAAAATACAGATACAAATAATAAATAGAAAAACAAAACAAAAATTAAAAGAGTTAAAAAAGAAAAAAGTATAAATAAGAAAACAGAAGAATTAAACAATAACGATAACAATACACCTTTTTGCGTGCTCTATGCAGCAGCATCTAGTGATTGCATCAACAAAATATTGAAACGATTAATAATTAAAGCATATAAAATAAAATTTAGAAAGTAAAAGAAAAATAGTCAAAATGGAAGGAATGGATGAGAACCTGAATGACGAACTTTTTCAAAGCCCACTCGCCATAGAAGTTCTAAAATGGACAAAATTTTCTGTCAAGGGTAAGATTATAAATCAAAAGTATACTTTTTGTGACCTGAATTCTGTCCAACCGCAATATAAGAAACATTTTCTTTTAAAAAAAACGAAGAAGCAAATAAAATCCTTAATGAAAAATCCAGAAGATACTAGAGAATGTAAAATAATTTACCCTCTCGGCCGAAAGTAGAATCAAGAAAAGAGACGCCAACTAAATACACACAAGAACAATGAGAGTAAAAGTTCTGGAGCAAACCTAGCTCCATCTATTCTACTTTCGGCAGAAATGGAAAATTATTTTACATTCTCTAGTATCTTTTGGATTTTTCATTAAGGATTTTATTTGCTTCTTCGTTTTTTTCAAAAGAAAATGTTTCTTATATTGCGGTTGGACAGAATTCAGGTCACAAAGGTTATACTTTTGATTTATAATCTTACCTTTGACAGAAAATTTTGTCCATTTTAGAACTTCTATGGCGAGTGGGCTTTGAAAAAGTTCATCATTCAGGTTCTCATCCATTCCTTCCATTTTGACTATTTTTCTTTTACTTTCTAAATTTTATTTTATGTGTTTTAATTATTAATCGTTGCAATATTTTGTTGATTCAATCACTAGATGCGCTGCGTAGAGCGCGCAAAAAGGTGTATTGTTATCGTTATTGTTAAATTCTTCTGTTTTCTTATTTATACTTTTTTCTTTTTTAACTTCTTTAATTTTTGTTTTGTTTTTCTATTATTTGCTTTTCAAACCGTACAAATTTAAGCCCATACAAGTTCCGCATCGTAACACCATATACGCTAGTGCGGGATGAGTCAGGATGTCGATTAAGAATCGTTCTGGTTTCTTGTGTCGGGCACATTAAACAAGAATGAATTTATGGAATTTTTAATTATGGAGAGACTGGTCAACTAAGATAGTAACTTGTATGTCTTAACAAATTCAGTTTTAGCGCATTCAACAAAACAGAAGGCCTTTTTCTACATGGTTGCAAACTCACCACGAATTGAAAAAAAGAAAAGACCTTCAGATAATGCCAAAAAGTTTGCAACTAGTGACATATCTCACCAATTAAATACAAATTGTCTGCCTTATCGATTTGCAGAAGAGTGCTACAAGCAGTGGCAGCTCGTCCATTAGGACTGCAGAGCTGCAGTCCCTCTTGAAATTATTTTAAAAGCTTGTATTTTATTTTCTATTCTAATTGGCTTACTTTTTCACTTTTTTCAATGATCAACGAAAATGACAAAAGAGTAATAAAAAACGTAAAAGGAAGAACGAAAATCGATCAAGAATTTAGAGAGACAGACTGCGTAGAGTTTTGACCCTCCTAAGGTTCAAAATTCGCGCACCGAGCAACGCAGGGCGCTCCAGTCGGAAGAAAAAGCAACCCTTTCTCCGCTTGAAATTACAT
Organism: Araneus ventricosus; assembly: GCA_013235015.1. Lineage (NCBI taxonomy): Eukaryota > Metazoa > Arthropoda > Arachnida > Araneae > Araneidae > Araneus > Araneus ventricosus. The sequence continues at coordinate 4,532 of BGPR01041555.1, read as the reverse complement.
TAATTTGAGCTGCATTTTTTTCCAGCTCTTATTTGGCGCGACTTCCTCATTTGGCTCTTTTTCGCTTTTTCTCAGTAGTCCAGTCGTTAAGTCGTTTTTTTAAAATCCAATTCTGGAGGAGTTGTAATTTTTTGCTCCCTTATATATTTTGGAGTGCTGATTACTAATCTGAGGTTTGCCACCAAAAACGTTTGTTAGAATTTTAGTTATGACCAAAAAACATGAAAAGATATTTTCCCGTTTTTGCTTATAACTCAAAAACTATCAATTTTTAGTATATTATCATTATATACACCAAACTAATCAGCACAAAACTTCTTACAGATTAGGTACATACAACTTTTGCAGTACTGTTTGTTTCTGAGCTTAAGAGCAGCCACTGGCTACAAGTTATTTGATTCGAAGAGATATAGTCACTTAAAGGGTGGCATTTGTTTTGTAATCATCCTATATAGCCCCTATATAGCTGTTATTTACACAATGTATAGCTCGTTTTAATATCCGAGACTAGCACTTTTGGACGATTTTACACCCGAAAGGGGTGTCAGGCAATGAATAAGACGAGCGCATTTCCGGAGTTCTTTGTTAGATCACGCTGAGTAAAATGCTAAACATCTCCCTTCCATATTTCACTTTCCCCTATTTTGGTTAAATACCGACAGACGCATCGCAAAAGCGAGGAGGTTCCAGGAATCGAGAAACATACTACTAAATGCTAGTTCTATTGACACTTTAGAAGGATTGAGAGTTAAACATTAAAAGTATGAACTACTATTCTATCATCAAGAGAACTGGGACCTAAATTAGGATCTAGGAGGACGAACGCACTTACAATTCACGAAACGGAAAAGATCAAAAGAGCTAGTCAAAATTATAACACATCCTATTATGTCTTTAAATAGGAATGTTCTAGATCAGTAATTTTGTACTCTACTAACACGAAAACCACCTAAACTAATTAAAAATTTCACTGCAGCATTATTCAGACTGTTTTTCATGAACACCAATAGCACTATTTAAAAAAAATTCACAAAGCTCGCCAGAATATTGACAATATAAGTATTCAGAATCAAATATATTTAAGATTTCTGTCTAAACGTTTGCTTCCTAGGTTAGTGAAGAGGTCCGGGATAGTTGAGTAGTGAAGGGGTTAGATATTCAGTTTCTGTCAACCGACGATTATTTACCATTTACTGGTCTCAGCAGACCGGATGCGCTTGGTTCTTTTAAATTTTTCTTGAATATCTCGAAACTTCCTCAGTTTTTCACTTGAATTAACAAACATTAAAGAGCGTAAAATTCCCTAAACGTAACTTAAAAGTGGAGATTCCAAAGATCTCGAGTCTGGAATTTTTTTGACGACTATTTTCTCTTTGTATAGCATTGATAAGGCAAAAAGGGTGGTAGGCGCGATTTTAACAGATGCTGTGAGGCAGTGGAAAATAGTTCATTCACCCACCCTAGCTGTTCTGATAGTTTCTCTTTTATTAATTTTAGAATATTGTCCAAATAATTCTGAGACATCTATAATTTACTAGCTTGGAGGTCGCAGGTGATTGGGTTTACCAAGTGGTCGGGGGGGGGGGGGGCTAAAATTTATAAGACATAAGAACCCCAGAGTACAGGAGTAACAAAATATTTAAAATTAGACTGTGGAAAATTAGCTAGCTTTCCCTAGACACTAGAGTGGGTTTTTTTTTTTACACATTCTGGTTTTAGGCAGCTAATTCAGAATAAAAAATTTATTTTTTCCCGCCACCTGGTTCCTTAAAGTGACTTTAATTCCAAAGATATCTTACAAGACCTGCATCGTCTCTGTAAGTACTTTTTTCGCCAGTTCAAGGTTCAAAATTTGAACTGAATCTCTAATTTTGGTATGTGGACATTACATTTTGAATCATTTACCATCGCATGCATCCAGTATATCAAAAAATGTTTTTTTAGTAGGCGATCTGATCGAAAAATTAATCAAATTCAAGAGGACAGGAATTTTTTGAGGATTCACCTCAGTTTATCTCATTTATAGTATCACATAATAAAGTGAAAATGGAAATTTTACGCCAGAGACTTGTGAAATTCTACGCAAAAAACGATTTAAGATATATTTTTAGTTTTTATGCCATTCTGTTGATAAACAATTTCATTTTAAAAGCTTGATTTTAAAAATATTGATTTAGAAAATGCTTTTGACTTTTCATTTCTTGAATAGAACAGGAAAAATACGGAAAACTGTTTTGTTTTAAGTATGGTTTATGTTTTACAGTGCTTGTTACCAATCAACAACACTGGGCTTCACCCAGAAAAAAATCTCCTTGACTCTCCTATAATATCAAAATAGATGGATTTTAATAACCAAATAAGAAATTTCTTCCCCAACATTGTGGAATAAAATATGGTTTTCAAGAGTACAAAAAAGCTAAAAAGATGCAGTTCTCAAGTGAAAAATATAAATATTTTAATTTTTTATCAGTACTCAGGCTACCATCTATCTGTTGTAAATTAATTTAATATTTTCAGTATGTATCCTATTGACAATAACTCATTAGAGCTTCGGTGCGTTAATTCACAGTATATTTTTTAGAAGACAAAATTGCTATGTTGCTTAAAGGCAATGATTGGGCATTTCTAGATTTTAAAAAAAGCACATTGCAACAACCTGAGAAAAAACAACTTTCCAAGTTTAAAAAAAAAATAAATATTTTTATTTGTCGAATAACGATAACATTTTAAATTATTAATTATCAGTGTAAACGATCTTTAAAAAAAAGAAAAGTAACAAAATGATGCCTTTAAAAAAATTCTCTTCTTGCGAAGTGAAAAAATGGATCTTGATTGAAAGTCTTCCTCCAAACAACAAAAACCATTACGTAACGGAACATAAAAAACTTATTTAAACACATGCAGTCCAAATTGTTGTTTACGCAACATACCCTTAGACCAATTTCTCTCTCTGTATTCCTGAAAATACTTCTTACTGTTTTCGAAATGATAAAGGAGAGGACGAGTCAGAGATTTTATGATCGAAATTTAAGTGAAGCTGAACGGCTTTAGTTGCTTTTGCTTTTTATTTTTGTGTTCGATAAACACTGAACGGTGGGGACAAACTCTCTTTTGAAAATGAAAACGAAAAAGTCTCTATTCACAACAATCTCTTTTCATTCGGCCATTGAAATTTAAAAAATAAGATGATATAAGCTGCGTTAAATACTCTTTCCACGACATAAAATAGATTTTATAAAAAAGCACCTTTACTACATTTATAGGTCGGGGAATGAAATATGAAATCGTCGAAATACGGATTTTCCAGTAATAATCGGGCTTATTATTTTACCGATGTTGGTTCATTATTTTTGCTTTTGTATGTTTGATACCAATCTTTTTGTATCAAATTGTACATTTCTCTGAGACAAATCATTGCCATATCATCTGAAATCTTATTTTGCATGAAACGAAGACTCATTTAAGACGAAGCAAAGAAAAAATTTTTTTTGCCTCACCCTCAAACTGAAGACATGGCAGTGGCGTAGCTTCCGGGGGGGGGGGGGGAAGAAGGGAATATATATGCCCGGCGCCAGTTTTAGGGGGTGCCGGAGTCAAACGTTACTGCAGGTACACCAGTTTTAAAACCAAAATATGATTAGCGTAAAATAATACTCACCCCGGGCGTTATTTATCGATAAGCCACTCTATGACGACTAGGTAAAAAAAAAATCGTATTATGACTCGGGCGCAATAACCTGCTACGCCACTGGCCCATGGCGATAAACGTTAATGCGTTCATGTCACTTTTATAGTCAAATAGGATGAGGGAAATGAAAAGCCAATATGCACCGGAAGCCATCATAAGCTACTGATGATGAGCGGGCAAAAAATTATAGCTATGACTCCGCGCAATTGAACCCGCTACTACTGAGACATAGAATTTATGGTAAATCGGTGTAACGTTTATCATTTGAATTGACCTGCTGCCTATTTTCCACTTCCGAGATTTATCACTGAACATAATACCCCTCATTTTACTGTGCTCAGTTATATTCTTTTTTTAACAAAACATAATCATATGATATTTCTCTCCTGACTTAAATTATATTAATTGCAAAAGTACAACACATTAATTATTGGCAATCTGCTTTTAATCCGTCTTATTAATAAGTAAGAATTTAATTTTATGTAATAGCTATCCACCCCTGAGGTTGAGCACGAAAAGTTGCCGTATAAGCAAGGCAGGTTCCTCTGTTTCCTAGACGCACATTAAAAGTGATGGAAGCTGGTTAATTGTCCCATCGCCGATGTCGGGACGTACCTCCTTGTGGGATTTCTGGCTCACGAGACGCTCGTACATTGTCTATATTGCCTGGTTCACAGTTAACGTGTGTTTATTCTGCGACGGCTCGGTCGTTCAATCACTGCGCATTGGTCTGTAGGGGTTTCTTTTATGGTTAAGAATAAAAAACCGTATCCTGGACAATCTTTCAGAATGGCTGTCTGTATAAATTAAAAAAGAAATTTTTTACAATAATGTAACCGAATGA